>VURO01049576.1:44947-60979 GCA_015108175.1 Pelvicachromis taeniatus | reverse complement strand
CAGTTTTTCCCATCATTTTTTTTTTTTTTTTTTTTAAGCCATTCATGTGTTAATTTTCCCCATATGTCTGCAGACTGCAGGAGGTTTCTTTTGTGCAGCCTATTCAGAAACTGGAAAGTCCTTTTGGACTGAGTATCTACAGTTAGGTCAGTAAGTGTTTGAACAATGTAATGTTACCTGAAACTGTTAATGTGATTTTAAGTGCCAACCATTAGCTTTACTTAAAGGGTTTTAGCAAAAAAATAGTACATTGTCCCCATTTTCAGAGGTTGATCTATGTCCCTAATCCCACATATGATCACAAACTCTGGATAGTGACTGAAAGAATGAGATCGCACATACAAGTAGCAGAAACTTTAAATATAAGCATTGTTTTAATGTTTGGATGAAAATCCTTTGCCTGCAGTCTAGAAGCCTGCTACTTCTATCAGCAGTCACATCATAAACAGACATGTCATAACACTACCTCCACATGTGATGTAGCATGCTTCATTTCATAAGTTGTTTCCTTCCATATTTTTCCCATCATTCAGATAAAATTAATCTTGGCTTCATCTGTCCAAATATATATATTTCCAGAACTTTGCAGGCATCTTTTAAATGTTTACTGGCAAAGTCTAATCTGGCCCCTTGTGTTCTTGAGTGTGACCAGTTGTTTGCACCTGCTACAAGCCCGCTGTGTTTACATTCATGAAGGCCTCTGATTTTAGACTTTGACAATGATCCATTTACCTCCTTGAAAGTATTCTTTACATGTTGTGACAGGTTTTTCTTAAGGAAAGAATTCTGTGATCATCTACTTTACTTGTCTTCTGTGGTTTTTCAGGCTTTTTGGTGTGGTGCTGGTCTGTTGATTTGACCACTACTTAGGTTTTTCAGATCTCTCTGCTAGGTTTATTTCAATGAGCAGTACAACACCTGGACGTGGAGTAACAGGGAAACTAGCCTCACCTGGCATTGTCAGTCTATTGTCTTCCACTTTTGACCTTTTAAAAGTGAGTGAGCGTATATAAATGATTTCAAATCCCAAACTCTTATTGCTGTAACAGATATTTGTATACATAATGTCATGAAACTATTGCTCATTCTCTGCTTTCAGTTGAGTATAATATTGTGCATTGGGAATATACTTGCCCCTCCAACCAGCAGGTGGCAGTAATGGATGGATTATATAGTGTTGCCTGGCAGCTCAGTGAAGGTTTTATTACTGTAACATTAACATTTTGGATAATAAAAAAAAGCCTAACTAAAAGGAGGACTGCAACAGAGGGCAAAAAACCTCAAGTTTACATTTGTCATTTCTTAGTGAAGTTTGTTTTTGAGCCCCGTTCACAGTCCAGATGTCTTAATAGCATTTGGTATTGAGAAAGCTGTCTAAAGTGACAATGGTGATATTTCATTTGGAGCAATCTGTATCAGCTTCACTTAGTATAAAAATAATGTTTCCTTTGGCATGTGTGTGATTCACTTAAGTTTCCTTTAAAACTTTACCAGTCTGAACAGGCTCCTAAGAAGAAAAGAGCTCCACAGCAACAACCATGTACGACATGAATTAAAACAAAGACCAAGCAGTTCATTCCAATGAGCTTTATTCCATCTAAAAACAACAACGTGCTGGTTCTTCCATTAAAACATCTTTCAACTTTCTTTTCCCAAATTTCAGTTTCTTTTCATCTACCATCAGACAACATCTCCTTAACCTTCCAAGACACTTTCTAAGGACACTAAGAACTGTTACATGTTCACTGCGGTTCCACAAACATCTCTAATCAGGTTTCATATTGGAGTGCAACAGACTACAACTACTATTATGGGGTAATGAATGTAAGTGATTAAATGTGGTTTGATTATAATAAAGACTCGCAGAAACGTCTTGATTCAATTACTCCGTGCACAGGATGGCAACACCGCGCTCGTAGAAGCTGTGAGGATCTTCCTTGGTGGCGATGTCGAAGTCGACGGTGAAGATTAGGTCAGACCGGGTGAAGTTCAGGTACACGGGTAGAGTCACCTGCAGCGAAAGGAAAACACAAAAGGTGAGAAGGACAACAAATCCATAGCTATATTTCAAAATCTAGCTTTTTATATCCCAATGGGGCTTTTTTGTTTACCATGTGTCTCTTCTCAGCATTGCTCTGCTTGATCCAGCGGAGCTGAGTGAGAGGCAGCTCAGTGGAGATGGAGGTGGACAGAGACAGCTTGTTGTTGGCACAAGTAGCTCCCTGGAGCTTCAGACCTGAGAGTAGAAAAAGCAAGATTGGAATGAGGAGAAGAAAAAAAATTTTTACGCTCTTACAACTCACTATTAGACCACAAATGCAGTTAGTAGCATGTTTTAGAGTTCTAAGAGTACTTTAAGGTTAATTTTCAGTCCATATTAAACAAGCAAACACCCCCCCCCAAAAAAAATAACATTAAATTCAGATGGATATTGAATTTGTAATTGATTCAATTACAAAGCTTTCTGTTCAGACCAATGGCTACATTGTTATCTGATTTGCACAGTGCTTTTGCCTCGCAACTAGATCAGATGATGTGTGTTTAGTCTGACCTTTGATGCCGAAGCTGCAGGCATCCAGTGAGGCGCCCTGGGCAGTGGTGACATTAACCTCGAGACACAGCTCTTCCAGAGACCAGCTGTTCGCCTGTGCCACATACTGGCGGGTGGCAGTAATGTAAGCCTCTGGCACAAACAGGCTGCCCAAGCACACATGGATGTTCTGGAAATGATGAGAGAGAGACAAGGAATTAGAAATAACAAGAAAATGAAAACACTACATTTTGTTTTCACTTTTAATCAAACCATTTAAGAACCAGAGCTTATTTTTATGTGTTCACAAACAGTACCTTCAGTTCCTTTGCACCTCCACTGGCAGCTGCCTGAGAGATCTGCTGCAGCTGTTTGATACGCTCACTGAAGTCTGACACCCACTGGATTACAGTCATGGAGACGGGTACTGTGTACCGACACCAGCTGCGAGGGAGGATTCCTGAACAGACAGATGTACCACAGGTGTTTAAAGTATTCAAACAAATAAATTCATAAAAGCACATCAAGAAGTCTGAGTGAAGAACCTTTGACAAGGTCACTGATGAGTGTTCGCAGGTAGTTGGTCTGCTTCTTCTTGCCCTCGCACACCTGCACCACGTCGGACAGATCCTGACGGACCTCCTGAAGCATCTTGCCTCCCATTTTCACTTCACGCTCAAAGAACCTGAACAGGGGGTCCTGGTATTTGGACAAAGATGATATTAATGCCAAAACAAAACCAATAAAACAAAGGTCAGATGTGCTTTGTTGAAACTGGAAAAGAAAAATGTTCATTTACTGAAAATCAAACTTTTTAAAGTCAGTTATACCCTATTACCTCACAATTCACGCACAAAGATTCAAAATTACTTGATGGTGAAATAATTCCTTGGTTATAAATGAAAGAAGGATATTTTAAGGCTTGTCAGAACAAGCCTGCTTGCCAGGCCCCTTTCCTCTGTTCCCTGTCATTACCTTGATGTTCTCCACTGTGCGTTTGAGAGGATTAACCGTTTGCGGCATGAGCTGCAGCCAGTTGCAGGCGGTGGTGTGGAGGGTCCTCATCCAGGCTGGCTGGGCATCAGATGTGGACGAAGTGCGCTCCTTCTTCTCAGTCTCGTAGGCAAGGTCATCCTCATCCTCCAACATCTGCATTTTCAGCATCTTACCCATCATGTCAGTGCCTGTGCAGCCCAGCAGAGGAAGTGATTGGGCAAGGAGGGAGGTGGAAGACAAGGCCATGGTGGGATGTAGGAAGGGGAGAAGAAATTAATCATAGAAAAGAAACAAACACCTTACCTCAAGGATGGGTTAAAGAAAGGGTTTGTTTTATCAAAAATAAATAAATAAAAGTAGGACTACACTGGGTCAGACAAAATACATAAGGCTTCAGGCAATAATTCCAACACATGTAACCTTAAACAAAATTGCTTTCTGAATGACTGGGTCTGTAAAATAAATGAACACAACAACAAAAAAGGGAGGGAGGGGGGTGAAGGGGAGAAAGTTTGGGGGTGAAAGTGGAGATGAAGGAAGGGGAGACTGGACCATGTGCTCAAGGGGTGGATGCTTTGGCAGCCATGATTGTGGAGGTCAGAGAGGGGAAGTGAATGGATGGGAAGCAGGCATAGAAGGATGTTTGAAGTCTTAATCTGCAGGTAGGACAAGATAACATCTAAGCAAAGCGACATGATGGCTGTGAAATACAGCTGCTGAAGGGTGAGGAGACCCACACCCATCCTTTGGGAAGAAAACCTTTTAAAGTAAAATTGCTATGACTACAGCTAGGCTGCACTTTATAGCTACGCTACAGAAGGCTGCAAACCAAGGGCTGCTTCTGAAACTGGTAAAGAGGGGGGGAGAACTGATGGAAGGATGAGGAAAAAGAATGTTTCAACATGTTCTTTGCCACCCGGCACACAGTATTCTGTCCAAAGCAGACGCAAAAAGAAAAAAAATCTAAGATCTCGACCTCTCACTGCACGGCGACAGCCTGCCAAAGTTATGACACTAGAATAGAGAGAGAGTTGGTTAATGATCTACCCAGTGAGAATATTTAATCTGAACTGGGTGAGTATAAACGAAACAGACGAAAAAAAAAAAGTTGTAGTTCAGTAATAGCAACAGCAGCATACCCTGAGTGGTAAGAAGGACCTTCTCCGCATTGCTTGGTAATCCGAGCCAAGATGGCGTCTGAGTGTCAGGAAGCATCTCCACCCAGTGCATGAACTCCTCACGTCTGTAAAATATCAAAATAATCAGATGCTAAAGGACAACGTTGTTAAGAGAACAACAAAACCTGGACTTAAGAGATGCTGACCGAATGCCATCGGGCATCTTGATGTCCTTGTGTCCGTCAACTTTGAGAGCTAGTTTGAACTCGCTGTCAAAGCTTCCCTTGGTGAAGATGCGGTCTAGGAAGGTGTTGAGCAGCCGCTGGTCAAACTCGTTGTCGATACGGCCTCCATAGATCGACTGGGCCATCAATGTTTTGAGAGCTGCCCAGGGGATCTTGTCTGGAGCGATGTTCTGACGACCCTGTGTTCGCATGAGTGTAACGGTTAAGTGAAGCAAGAGATCATATTTTAAAACTGACAATTATCTAATAGATTTAGGTAAAAGCTGCAAGGAGGAAAGGATTGTTCATACACAAACTGGAAAACATTTAAAGTATGAATTCTCTAACCTTAGCAGTGTCATCCAGCCAGGTGTCAACCGTGTCACAAGCAGAGCGAAGATCAGACTCTCCAAACTCGTATTTCTTTGACCAGCCCAGTGGTGCATAACGCAGGCGCTCCTGGATGACTGCATGGAACCAAGCGAGCAGGAAGTAGAGACGCGCACGTTCGTTGGGGGCCTGCATAAATATGGAAAAACATGATTTACATGGATAATGTTTGGACAGCACTGATCGCTTATTTTTTCATATTTGTGCATTATCTTACCTTGCACATGCGAGCCACTGGGATGCTGCTGAAAGTTCTCAGCATGTTGGCCTTGACGCCGGGAGGAGGCTCAAACACAAAGATTCGACCAGCACGAAGCAGATTCACTGGCACCTGGTGGTGAAACATAGCAGTAAGAAAAACAGGAATTAGTGAGAACTGATAATTAATTCATCCAAGTCTAAATCACAAATCTAATGAGTGATGTGGTATACCTTGGGGTTGATCTCCATTGTGAGGAACAGCCTGAAGCTGGCATGAGGCTGCATAGAGTGAAGCTTTTTCTCCAGCTGCATCAGCCACCCAGGGGCCAGATGGACATTCTCCAGCATCACCCACCTGCAGGACAAGGAACAGTCAGGATATCAGTACAAGAACACAAACTGTACATCCGCACAAACACAAAGAAACCACATTAGTCACCTGCCAGACTTGACAGCAGTGTTGATGTCTCTGTCAGCCTTATTGAAACCTTCAGCAGAACCTGTGGACAGCAGGAGTAAGTGGTTATTTACAATAACCTCAAAATTTCTCATTTACCACCTCATTTACATCACTGCTAAACCAAGTTATTTTTATTTCCTTCTTACCGATAGAAATTGAGGTGATTTGTTTGTTCTGCTCAGCAGCCAGATCTCTGACAAGGCCACTGGCATCATAACCTGGTACAGAACACATCAACACTGGAGTGCTGGGCTTCACCTACAAACACAACAAATAAGAATTATCAGCAAAATGTGCAACAGTAACTATGGGAAGGTCATTGATCTGAAATAAATAAGTGATCATTACCTCACTGTCAATGATATTAGCTAGATCAAGAGGCTGTTCAATGATGCTCATGAATGTGTCTCCCAGCACCTTTGATACAAAAATGTGTGACATGGCCAGGAGACGGTCGGGACGGAAGGCCTCAATCAGCAGGAGCTGGTGCAGAGCTTGGCCAATGGTAGCTGAACCGGAAATGGACAGGTCAGGGCAGATATGATTTATACAAATAGTATATACTGTAGGTGGGTTGTTTGTGTTTTTTTTGCTTGGCCTTAATGTTTGAATACAATGTATATACACTCACTGGACTGCTTCTCCTCTGACCACAGGTATGGAACAGCCAGCTCTGGAGTGTTGCTCTCAATCCACATGAAGAATTGCTGAAGTAACAAGTAAAACAAATGATTACTGATACAGTTTCTAAGAGTCAAACTACAAACTGCAGCACCCATCGGCCTACTAATACTCACCTCGTCAGCCTCGACTTTTTCAACCAAGTCTTTGAATGCTGGCAGGCGGCTGAGTCGAACCATGCCCTCACTCTGCTCAGCGGTCAGACCCTTCACCTTGGGAAGTAGCGTGCCTGTCAGAACAATCTCCTTACCACGTAGGAAGTGCTGGAACTCTGGATCATATGGTGGCTCACTGGAAAAAAGGAGAAAATAAATAAATAACTGTGCTTCATGCAGTATGCCACCACAGCTCGTGCTCCATTAGTATAACACAGGTGTTCTCTTACCTGGTCATGCCCTTTAGGCTGATCTTAGCCAGCAGCATGGCAAACGTAATGTGGTCCTGGTGCAGCATACCTCTGGCAACTCTGTTGAACGCCACCTAAAGCCAAATATCAGAGCATGACTGTTACATTAATCCCCCAAAAAACAACCCTTATTGATAAGAGTTATGTTTCAAACCTGGAAAAGATCCTTGGTGATGACAGCGAGCCTTTGTGAATGATCACTAATGTTCTTGAGGTTGGGGTTCTCATACAGCACTGTGTGATACGTGTCCAAAAAGAAGTGAAGAGAGTACTGGTAGAGGAAGTGCATCTGAAGGGAGAACATTTGCTCAGTTTAATTTTTAGTCTACTCACAGAGCCGTGAGAGCACTTATCTCGGTGTGCATTGATTTTACAAGCAGATGTGAGAGAAGAAAACGATACTACCAAAAGTCTTGATTTAAAGAGCAAATGAGATGTGCCCAGACCTGGTTGAGAGCCTCCATTGTGAAATAGATGCTGCTGCAGGCAGAGGACAGAGACAGGTACTGCTGTGACACAGCCTCCACCTCAGCCATGATGATATCAGTCTCCTCCACCTTCCTGGTCACCTCAGCTGCCTCCTTCTTCAGATTCTCCAGTGTGGTGATGATGGTATCATCGTCAAGGATGCGACCCTTAACCTCATTGAGGGCCTGCAGCAGAGATTTCTCCAGCTGGCGAAGACGCAGCTGGAACTCACCTGAAACACAGTCATAATATAAGTGTTGAGTCATTATAATTTCACTGATCTCTTTTCCCACCACCTGTGTCTTATCATTTTATCACAGAATCTCAATACGTTTCTGTCTCACCCTGCAGTTTAAGGAGGTCCGAGCGTTTTTCATCCACGTCAGGTCTCTCAGCCTTCAGGACCTCGTTGAGACACTGGCTCTGAAGGCTGCTGCGTGTCACAGTGAAGTTGACAAAGGTAACACGAGAGCACAAGTCTGGTGGGAACTCAACCTGCAGACACAAGAGACCATAACAATGCAGACCAACTCCTTTGTACAACTTTTTTCTGTTTGTTTTAAAGAAAGCAAATAACAATGTTGGTTGATCAATACTGATAAAATAAACAGTTCCCTTACCGTTGGGTCTCGGGTGGAGAGGAAGATGACAAACGAAGGTGACAGATCAATGTCCTGGTCTCCAAGGGTGATGAGAACACGCCCTCCAGTCCTGCGAACCTCTCTGTTCAGCACTGGGTTTAGGATGGGGTCGTAGCTTTCTACATCCTTGGGAAATAAATATTTCAAACTTAATCTCCATTGAGAGTAAAATCTATTTTCCAAGTTGTTGTCCTTGATGATTATGGGAGCTTTGGACAATTATCAAGCAGCAAGCGCACAAGAAAAATACTGGCAGTTGGAGACTGTAGCTCTTACCTGAACCAGCAGTGGGTTTCCAAAACGCAAAGCACTCTCCAGGTTCTTCCTAAAGGCATCATCCAGGAAGCTGGTTCTTGTGATCTTGCGGTCTTTGTACTCATTCATGATGAACTCTGTGGCTTGGCCTGATGGATCGATTATTAGTGGGTACCTAATAAAAGATAAAGAAAGATCAAAGATATTTAGAAATAAGTTAACTGAACTCACAGCCTAAAGGAGGCAGCTGAGATTTGCTGACCTATTGAACCGTTTGAGCATGATGGCATTTTCAGTGCAGAGGTCATCAGCTGGGAGAGAGTTTGCTTGCCAGCGGAGCCTCTCATCTGCATTGGACAGGTACTCAGTTCTAGCAATATCTGTGCGGAACTGGGGAAGAAAATCAAGTCAGTGAGCACCTTGAAATTTGATTTATTATCATATTGACAGCACTCTCTTTGGCGACTGTTTTATATTAGTAATTACATTGAGGCTGACATTTGGAGGCTTGTTCATCAAAAATGACTACGGACATGTGGATCAGGGTAGGAAATACCTGAATGTTGGCCTGCTGCAGGTGATGAGACCATGTAGTGAACAGATTCTGCCTCATTTGTTGTTCAAAGTAGCCGGCATATGTGATGAATGCTGCAGAAAGCAGACAGTCGCCTGCGATGGTGGACATCTGGTTCTTGAACGTCTCACTGGTCTTCTCCCAGCGGTCTCTCTCTGCTGACAGACTCTTCAGCAGGGCTGTGCTGCGATTCACCTGGGAATAAAGAACATAGTAAATGTTTTTTGTTTTTTTTCAGCCCCAAGAACCTTCAGTTTAGTCCCGAACAGATGATCTGAACACAACCAGACATGTTTAGTGGACAATTACCTTTGCCTCGACTGCAGCCAGATCAGCCTTGATGGCCTGGGCCTCAGAGATGAGGACAGCGTATTCCTCCTTGTACCGAGCAATGCTGGCCTCCAAGTCTCTGATCATCTGCTCCACCTCTTCTGCCTTCGTCTTATTGTCCTTGGCATCATCCTCAAGCTTCTGCAGCTCATTACGCAGAGGCTCTACTCGCTTCAGCATGTCAGCATAATTAAGCTGGAGGAGTGGTAGGAGTGTACACATTAGAAGGAAACTCATTACCTAGTACAGTCCTTATTTTCATATTGTTCAGGCTTCTCTACCTGAGCAATTGCCCATTTCACCATGGGTCCACAGGCCAGTGATGCCCTGTTCACTTGGTCATAGTTGTAGCTTGGGTTGGAGAGATAGTTCTTCTTCATCTTCTCACGGATGGAGTCGCTGGATATAGTAGAAATAGTCCAAGGAGTTACAATACAGCAGCACTCTGTACAGTCAATAATCATTAAGAAAATCAAACTTGTGGAATAGTGTAGAGGATTATTTTGAATTGGGTTTGGAGTTGGGAATGGGAATAATTTCTGGCTGCAAGAAATCACAAGCACAGTAGTTTTTATCATCAACTTATTCTTAGATTTAAAACCAGCTGATTACACTTTGTTCCAGTAGATTAAAACTGATTGCTAATCACAGGTGCCACTTGTACTGATTAAATGGCATTTGTTCTTCCATTAGAAAAGAAAAAAAAAAACAAATACACTGACACATATACCTCATTTCCTCAGAGGAAAAGTTGACTATGCTGCTGATGAAATTATCCCTGATAATAACTTGTCTGATTTTTTTCCAGTCATTGGTCTCCTCGCCCAGCATAAGGCAGATAGACTCCAGGGCCAGTTTGACTGCAGCTGGGGGGTTGGTCATAGCCCGTACTTCTACTAGGTGCTGCCGCTTAATAGAACTCACGGCTAGTTAAGTGAAAGGAGGAATGTGTTTGCAAGATATAAATAGTAGTGTTTGGGGCAAGAAGGGGCAAGAATTTGGAAAAAGGTTCAGGGGGGCAAAGACAGAAAGACATGAAGGAGGGGGGAGGAGAGAGAAAGGAAACTTTTAGTAAACAATTATAAACAAAGATTCTCTCATGTCACCTGATCTCTTCAGCAGAGAAGTTAACAATGGTGGGAATGAAGTTCTCCCTCATGATGATGGAACGGATCTGCTTCCAGTCAGTTGTGCTCTCTCCCAGGAGCAAACAAATGGACTCCAGAGCAAGCTTCACCGCTGCGGGTGGATTGGCCATGGAACGCACCTCCACCAGGTGCTGCTTCTTAATGGACTTAACAGCTATCAACATCAGGTGAGCAAGGATGAGGTTTTATGATGAGGGAAGGGGCATGATGATGGGAGGATGTAAGCAGAAGATATTAACTAAGTCTACCATAACAATCCAAGTGCTGCTGTACTGGCTCTGCAGGTTTTATGACATCAAATGAATGAAAGAATAATCTTACATTTACATTTTTTTTAAAAAGACACTGATTAATACATGTGAAAGAATCACTGTACCATTCTGAGCTTCAATAACAGCTGGCTCCACTTGGTCCAAATCCTGTTTGACCCTCAGCTGTTTGTCCTTAATCACCTCCTGCTGCTTGTACACAGCTTCCTGGATCTCCTGGCTCATCACCTTGAATCACATTAACAGAATATATGAAGTAAAATCTTAAACACTTAATTGCAGGTCTAAGCAACGATGTGTAAAGCCTTTAAAAACTAGTAATTTTAAAGTTCAGCATTCCTACCTTTTTCTTCTCCGCCTCCTGCTGGTCTTTCACCATCTTCTTCAACTTGTCATTGGCAGCAGCATTCTTTGCCTCCAACTCCTGACTCTTAATTCTTAGGTCACGACGAAGTTCCTCCACCTGTGAAAGGAGGCATGAACACAAGCACGTCTAACAAGCTGACAAAATTTTAACTGGGGAAACTAACCTGTTGGGTTTTTAAGATAACATCACACGAAAAGGCTACGTCACCTGATCCACAGTCTCCTTGATCTTGCGGAGACCAACGTTGAGATGCATCTGCTGCTCCTCCAACTCGCTGCGTTTCTCATTGAACAGGTTGGCATACTGATTGATGAAGTCAAGGTAGTGTCGAGGAGTAATGGCCATTGTGTGACCGCCACGCTTGGCCAGACGGTTGTTTGCCTGAGAGATTTGTAAACAAGTATTACTTATGTACGTTCAGAAAAATTTACAATAACTTGTATCTAAGAATGTTCCCAAATTTGCAACTGCTGTTGAAATAATACAAAATTAATAATAATAAAGGAGCTCATTTGCTGGAAACATCACTACCTGGTGAAGTGTCTGATGTACAAACACACAGCCATTGACGATAGCTTCTCGGTGAGATGGTGGCTGGGGCAGTTTGTCGTAGACAATGGGCATGTAGTCTGGCACCTTGTAGTTGGGCTTCTCCAGATCCATCTTGCTGGTGAACTCCTTACCCACCTGATACAAGGCCTCTGTAGACCAGTCTCCAAACCAGTTCAACACACACCTGACGCAGAGGAATGGTTTCAGTGAACACGGAAACTCGGTGCAGTTTCCTTTTTCCTCACATTTAATACAATCATCCACTCGAAGTGTCTGTACCTGTTGAACAGGGCAGGAGATGTGGCAGCTCTGTCCTTCAAGCCCTCTGATGAGGGGTTCATGGTGAAAACCACGTGGAGGTTTCTGATAACCTGGCTGGTGAACCACTTGTACAGCTCCTCATGTGTGTCAAGCATCAGACCCTCTTTCTGGGCTCCCTCTTTACACTGAGTCATCAAGGTGGCATACTCATCTCCCTCAAACAGGCCGGGAACCTAGAAAACAATGGACATACATTGACCTCAGAAAACTACAGTCAGTGTTGTCTGCAGTAGAGCACCACAAATAGGAAACTAGCTATAAGTTACCTCTCCATTGGCCAGAAGTGTGTTCATTCTCTCAAGGAAACCAGAATCCAGCACATTGGACTCATCCATGATGAAGGCGATTTTCTCGTTCTTACAACCTGAGCGACGCAGCACAGTCCGAAGGTCTTCATCAAAGTCCTCCCCGGTGTATTTCCTGTGTACCTGAAAGCACACAAACACACTCAGTGATCGATGTAGAAGGCAGGGAAATGTACTATGACTACAAATCACTTCAACATTTATTTTACCTACCTTAATCTGGTAGACACTCAATCCGTTCATCCAGGCTACAAAGCGGGACAGCGTGGTCTTTCCTGCTCCACTGACACCAATTAACAGTAGATGTCCCTGAGGCTGACGGAAGATTCTACCAAAGGATACATATTTTAAAAATGTAATCCAAAATCAATATTTATTTTTTTCATTTTTAATAAACAAAGAAGCACTGAGATGAAGAAGCTCAGAAGCCTTTACTCACCGGTCAATTCTGAGGACGTGGTCCAGAACTTCATTAAAGAGCACCAGAGGAACATCCAGCTCTTCCTCATAGAAGACCTTCAGACGGGCCTTCACGTAGTCTCTCAGTTCCTCCTGTTCCACTGGGATGTAATCCTGCATGCACACAAAGACACAACTCATTAAAGTGGTTACTAGAGCCATTAACGATTAAGTACATTCTTACAACTCTTTAGTAATTTAACGGCAGCAGGATCAGGTTTTGCCATCATATTTCTAATGTACCTTGGAGAGCCAGTTACTGTAGAGGATAGGTCTGTTGAGAGCCTTCTCCTTATCAATGTTGGGGAAATGTTTGAGAGCAACCATGTCAATGTTTTCATCTGTCCACCTTCTCTCTTCATCACCTACAAGCCTGAAAAACAGAATCAGATATGATCAGATTTTAAATGTTACTATGAAAAATTATCCACTTTATAGTTGATGCAGAGTGAGCACAGTCAGCCTCACAGCAGTGAGCACCCACCTATCCTGGAAGAGACGAAGGGCTTCATGGGCCCAGATGCGGATGAGCCCTTCTACAGGAAGAGTCTCAAGTGGCCGCAGGGCCTCAAAGATGCCCCTTACCCAGCGGGTCATCTCTCTGGGAGAGTAGATGTAGTGGGGTTGTGTGTCCTGGGTGAAGCGCTCCTGAGGTTGGAAAAAAAAAGATAATATACAATATTTTTATTCATATAAAAAGAATACCAATAAAACATAAATATGAAGAGAAATGTAATCATTTTTACCTGAGACATGGTGTAGAACTCAACCATAGCGGCTGTAAGAGGTTCAGCGTAGGTTCGTAGAGAGGGGATAAGGCGCAGCATGGCACGGTTAAAAGTTCCATAAATCTGGGTGAGCGAGGCTGGGCCTGGATAGTCCACGTACACCACAGGGACGTGACGCAGGAACCTAGAAAGTTCATGTGATAACAGGACCACTGTTAGTTCCTGCCTTTTGTATTAAATATGAATTATATTACAGTTCTAATTAGGTGTTGGGTCAGAGTGCTGAACCTGTGTGTGAGAGGCTTTCTGCCAGGGTCAGTGGGAGGATTACAGGCTCCAACAAATTGAATCCTCTCCAGTTTGACCCAAGTCTGGTCTGAGGTGCGGTAGAAGCCTCCATGTTCCACCATCTGCAAAGACATAGGATCCAAATTTGATGCTGTAATTACTTTAATTCATGTGCTTAGAAATACTTAAATACCAAAGGCTTAACATAAAAATAATAACATAAAAAATTATTTTGTCATACCTGTCTGATGAAAGAGATGACTCTCTGTGTGCCATACTTGTCCATGTCTGGCAGATTGATCTCGTCACAGAACAACACCAGCCACTTCCCCAGCTGGACAGGGGCGAGGACCACGCCATTTGGAGTCCGCCGGTACTCGCAGTAGTGGTCAAACGTCTTCAGCAGCAGTTCTGGGGTGGTGGCACTGGAGAAGTTTAGACCAACAACCTGGTAGAAAGTAACAGTAGAAATTTTGGCTATTAGAGGGCAACAGCTTAGTTACAACAAAAACGGCAATATCTGAGTATTAGAATATCTGATTTGATTGTGAATACTTCAAAGATTAGGCAATTAATGTGAAAATTATTTCATAGCCCAGTACCTCCATATCAGGCAAAGCCCTGAGGGCACTGAACAGGGTCATGGTCTTTCCAGAGCCAGGTGGTCCACACAGCACCAGTGGTTTGTGCTCTGCCAGCCATGTGTAAAGCAAAGCCTCATGGCGAACAGTGTCCAGGGTAGGAACAACAACATCTGGGGATGCCACCTTGTGGGTCTCGACTTCAATCTGGGGTACTTTGCCTTGCCAGGACTGCCACTCTCCTGAGATGCACACCTAAACAAATAAAAACATAATGATTCATCTTTAAAGAAATGTGGATATAGGGTTCAATAGCAACAACAACAACTCTTTACAAGAAAGGATGTACCTCATAATCAATGATGGGAACATTGGGTGCAGTGGGTAGTGGCACAGTGGTGATGCGGCGGATATACTCCCCAAGCTCTGCCCTCATCTTCAACCTTCCATCACCAGAGAAGGACCAGAGGACTGCGTAGATCAAATACCTCTGCAAAGAAATGTCATGAAAACAATCAGTTTTAGGAAAGCACAGTAATCATGTGTAATCAACACCTCAGCATTTATACTTCTTTCATTACAGAGCAAGAAGAAAATATAACATTACCTGCATGTACTTCTCCAGCTGATCAATGGGCATGGGGAAGTCAGGGTGGTTGTTGTTGTAAAGAGCCACATTACGGCACGCCTGGTGCAACATTGAGAACAGTGAGCCCAAACAGCGCATGCGGGTGAAATCCATGATGTGTTCCATCTTCGAGGCATGTTCCAAGGCCTTGATCACGAGGCCTGTGGAGGTAAAATACGGCTGAAGGATCGATGCAGCATCTCTCTGGATCTAGTTTAAAGCAAACAGAAGGGGCAGCATTAGAGGTGTTAAGAGTGTTTTTTTGTTGTTTGTAAATTTTTTAAATAAAAATAACAACAACAAACAACAAAAACGTGTTGTTCCCTAGATTTACCTGTAGCATTTTTTTTTCAAACCTTTATTTAAAGATCCGTACAATACAAAGTAAAATTAAACAATACTACATTAATTCAATTCAAACAACTGTCGCCTCTAGGTGCTTTACATTGTAAGGTAGACCCTACAATAATATATACATACAATACATTAAAAGAATTGTACTTACAGAAATCGTAAACCATGAACAATTTACCTGTAGCATTGGTGAAGCAGCCTCTTCCTCATCCTCTGTGCCTTTCCTCTTCCGCTGAGCTTCATCCTCTCCCTCATCCAATGGGATGCTGCGAATGCGAGCCAGGAAGTTGTTGAAGATCATGTCAGTACTGAGAACATCCTCACTGAACCAGACCATACCACAGCGGGACACAGTGGCTAGGGTGGCATACTTCAGATCCTGCACTTCAAACATCACACGCACCTGGACAGAAAAATAATAATTTGGGTTGAATACAAATGTTTCTCCAGGTCAGACTTCGTTAAGAAAAGAAAAGAAATCTGCGTCTAAACTGCCGTGCTCTTACATTTGGTGGCAAGCTGAGACGCTCTCCATTGGGCAGGGTGAGCAGCTTATTGTCATCCAGAACAGAGTTCAGATTTTCAACCCACTCTGGGTCAACGTCGCCATCAAAGATGATCCACTGGCGCTTCTGTAGTTCACCTCGGACATTGTCAATGATCCTGAAATTTAAAGAAATCGTTAATTTACAGATTTTACTTTTTTTTTTTTTTTTTTTTTAATTAAAAAAAAAAAATTTTTTTTTTAAAAAACCCCT
>VURO01049576.1:26632-43033 GCA_015108175.1 Pelvicachromis taeniatus | reverse complement strand
GGTGAAGTTTGGTGGGGGGGGGGGGGGTGTCCCTCCATGCCATGTTGTAAAACAAACAACAACAAAAAAAGTAGTACAGTAGTTTCATACCAAATGGAGATCCACCAAGACGAGCCTCCAGGGCCTGGGTCATTGTGAGATAGCAACGGTCAGTCAGCGGGGTCTGAACAAGCTTATCTTGGACACCCAGGTACTCAAAGCCATAGTTGAACTTAGCATTAGCCATCTGAATGGACAGCTGTTGCAGGACATCTGTCTGCTTGGGATCAAAGTAGAAGCGCATCTGGCTGAGCCACTCAAAGGACTTTGGGTTGTCAATCTTGTTCTTGATCAGAGTCCTGGTCACATCACGCTGGTGCACCAGCTCTGTGATCTAAGAAAGGAGAGCGAAATGAATTTCAGACAATTTTTATCCAACAACAATTTGTTCACAAATACTAATAAAATAATAATAATAAATTCCAAACTCACCAGGTGCTCCAATTTCCTCCTGCGGATTGGAGGCTGCTCCATCAGCACAGTGTCAGCCAACACGTTGAGGGTGGCTTCCACATTCGACAGAACTCCCTGCAGTGGCGTCATGTCCCCACCACCAGAGATGGTGGTCAAGGCAGACTCAATGTTCTCAGACCAGGCAATCTGTGTGGACAGGACCACCAGCTGGGCCTGTAACACGAACATAAAGATAAGGCGACATTAACAGAGTTCCAGTGTTTCGAAATTAAAAGGAATTCATTATTTAAATCTCAACCTGGTAGCGATCAATCCAGTTGATGTATTGGCTCAGGTCAACGGCTGTGCCCTTGTTAAAGGAAGTAACCTCTGTGACAGACTCTGCCAGTAGTTTGGCCAAGGTCACCCTCATCTCCTTCTCCACCAGTGTCAGCCACTCATTTATCTTTGGATGCTCTGTGATGGAGACTGGTGTCTTGTAGATAATCTCTTCACCCTCACGCGATGAGATTCCCAGCACCTCAGTGTTGTCCTCATTGAGGAGGATGCTGGACACACCAGCGAACATCTTTTTGAAGTGCTTCTGGAGTTTGGCCACGTTCTTGCTGTTGCCAATTATCTCAAGCAGGTCCTCATCTCCCACAAAGTAGAACCTGCCAACAACAAGACAGTAATTGATCAAATTAGTGTATTAATAAATGCATTCAATATATCTGATACACTTCTAAAATACATATGAAGACATGTTACACATTCCCTCTTTCTGTTTGCTCAGTTTCAATATGCCCTTCATACCTGGGGAATGAGGATCTTTCTCTCTCCAGGTATTCTCCGAGGGCTTTCTGGATTTTTCCAAGAAGATCAGCCAGTCGCTCCAGGGACCTCTGCACTCCCTGTATGTTCAGGACATCCATCACCAGAGGAGACTTTGTCACCTTCTTCATCAGTGCCAAGAACTCAGTGCTGATACTGGAAAAAGACAGAGACAGATTACACAAGAAGTTAGTAGAACATATTTTTATGGCAGGAAATGGGGATTAAACATGAGTGCGCCAGATAAATCAGGTTACGATTCCTAAAGTTTTCATCACTTACCTCTGGAATCTCTGAGTTTCTACAGGCAGAAGATGTTTGATGTCAGCACTGCCTGTAAAGATACCTTCCAGATAGACCCAGCGACGCTGCACATCAATCCAGACATCAAACAGAGCCATAATTCGATTCAGCTTGTCTTCCCAGCTCAGGGCATCTTCTTCAAACACCTGGGAGAAAAAGGAAAGAAAAACATGGTACTGATGCATGCCATCCTGGCTGGCTGAAATGTGAAGGGAAAAAAAGAAAGCTCAACTACCACCTTAATAAACTAAACGTATAGTTCTGTTTACCTTGTAGTAAGGAGACAACTTCATGGCGGACACACTGTTGATATGTTCTTTGACCTTGTTGAAGAGGTCATCCCAACCTCTAATCAGACGGCACTTGTTCTGGTAGTTCACCAGGTCGAGCTCATAGGAGTTCCACACTTCACGGATCTGAAAAGCAAAAGAAGCATAAGTACAATTGTAGCATAACAAACGAGGGAGCTATTTCTAATGATGTAGACTATAACTGCCCATCTCCTGTGGATCTGCCTGCTTTACCTGTTTCAGGAACTCCTCCAAAGCCATTTCTCCCTGGGCTACCAGGAGAACATCCTTCACCACCATCTCATTTTTCTGCAAATCCACATCCCAGATCTGTCCAAGAGTTAGCTCTGACAGGACCCAGTTCACATGCAAGCGCTTCATCAGCTGCTTCCAGTGCCGGTCCTTCAGAGCCTCTGATTTAAGTTCAATCACCAACATGTTGACCTAAAGTGAAAATGAAAGCACAGGAAATTTAAGATGTGAATTTATTGTGTAAGTTAGAACTTTTGATTAGTTTGAGGGAAACTAGTTTACTGACCTTCAAGTATCCTTTAAGCATCCTCTGTACGTACTCATATGAAGCATACTGCCTCAGCCTTGCTTGGAAGTTCTTCAGCTGGTTCAGAAGTGCATCAAGACTCTGACGGAGCTAGATTTACAAATAAATAAACTAATGTTATATTCTGTGAAGAATTTAAGGATCATACAGAACAGCACAGGGATTTAATCTAAATGTTTGCTCTGCTTTTTACCTTGCGAGGTTGTACAGAAACCCATGGCTGCTCTTTCATTTGGTCAATCTGCTCCCAGATCTTCGACAGTTCAGACCACACCTCTTTCAGGTCATGCAGCTCCTCCAGCGCCACCTACAAGTCACCACAAAGACAGAAATGGGTCAAAACATTCAGCCAATGGGTTAATTTTTAGTTTATCAATAATAACACACAGCCAGAAAACTGAATAGGTTAAATATTTATTGGTGTTTAAATAAGCTCTCGACCAACATTTTATATCTATCAATTTGTAATTTAACCATTTGTGTAAATGTGCGCTGGCATTACCTGCACTCTCTCCTCACTGCCACTGAGCAGACCAGTATCAGTAAGCTCCAGGGCTTCTTTGGCACGGGCACACTTCTCCCTTTCAACCTTCAGACGACCAAAGTTGCCTTCATAGATGGTCAGAGACTGAAGGGCCTCTTCGGGACGCAAGTTACCCTAAGGGAACAGATCAGACATTAAAAAAAAAAAGTCAGATGTTTAATAGCATTACCTCACTTTGACAAATATCTTTATCTGCCATTTTCTTATAACTAAGGTATCATTCAGTTATGCATCTCAAAATATTAACCACATCTAGTATTAAATGAGCTGTAAATAGAAAACTATATTTATTAAGATAAATATTTCTTACAGCAACAGGTTTGGTCTTCTCCCAGTCATTAAGCAAGTCAGTGGTGCGGTTTTCCACAGCTTTGTCCTCTTGGACAATCTTCATCTGCAGGTTGGCCACCTGCTGCTGGATAGCGGTGTCCTTGCGCTTCATTATGTCACTGAACGCACCCCATTCGCCTTCAATGTTGTCAATGTAGAGCCAAGAAGGAGGGAACTGAAATCTCTGCTTCTCCAGCAAACGCTGCCCATTACGGAATAACTAGGAGTAAAGAGGAGGGAGAATGTGTTTAGAAAATGCTTTTAAGTAAACTGATTTTAAAAACAAAAACCATGGTTTAGAGTACTTACATCCACATTTTTCTCAAACTGTTTGATCTTTCGCTTCAGAGTCTGAACATATGTTATGAAGTTGACAGCATCTGAAGTGCTAGCCGTGTCCACAGAATGTTGTTCGAGATCTTGACGGGACTGGTGAGGAACAGCAAAGCATGAGTCATCTGTCCTAAATAACTATTACCCTGTGTGTAAGTGATCCATGCAACTATGCTGGTAAAACAATAAATTACTTTGGAGATCTGAGCATGGAAGTCCTGCATGTTCTGCCCCAGCATCTGACCAAACTTGCTGAGAACCTCCTTGTGCCAGGAGTCATACTTCAAGTTCACCTTAGACTGGACCTGTTATCAGAAAGAAATATGAACATTTAATGTATAGCCTACAGATACACAAAGGGTTTTGGATTGTCAAAAAATACAACTGCATGACACTAACTTGCACAAATAAGCATAATTTTAATGTAGAAATGAATTTCTGTATTTCTCCTCCTCCTACTTGAACACAACACCATAAACTGTCAGTCATTACTACCTTGCCATAGTCAATGACCACTGGTCCAAACTCTTTTCGAGTTTCAGCATTGTCAAAGGTTCCCCTAGCTTTGCGGATCTGGACCAGCAGGGCTTGCCACTTTGTGAGGTCTTCGCCAAGACGGTTGTAAATGTTTTCAGCTTGCATGTCCCACAAGCACTGGTACTGCAGCCACACCTGAACAGCAGTAACAAAAATAAAGCGAATAAACAGTGAAGTAACCACAAATGTATATCCTGTATGTCCAAAGAGTCATGAAAGCTAAATACAAACAACAAAACAATACTCAATAGCTATCAATTTGTAATAACACATTTGTATGTGTATTGTAATGTTTTATTTTAAAATCGGTGCCCCTTACCTTAACATACTGTTCAACCTCATTGACAATGTCTTCCACAGCATTGTAGGCCTCCTCTAAGGCTGCAGGTCCATCAGGCATCCGTGTGAGGGCATTACGGTAGAACTTTTCCTCCTCTGAAAGCTCGTAGTGAACACCCACCTAATGAGGAGTGACAGAGTGGCTTAAATAAAAGCAAAAGTACAAAGTACAATAGGACAAACCATCACATAATTCCTGCCTAAGTAAAAAGACAAAAAGACATTTTGTTTAAAAAGTGGTTTTAAATTACATCATCACTTACGCCAGATGTTCACCAGTGCAAACAACAACTGTTTTAAGATGGCTACCTGGTATCTCTGACTCTGGATCCTGGGTAGAGAAAGGATAACCATCTTCCAAGCAAACATCTCCTGGTAGAGCTTGTAGCGACAGTCTTCAATTGGTGGGTTCAAGTAGATCACCTGGTTAGTGATCCTCAGCTCATGGACCACATTCTAGAAACAAACAAACAAACAAACAATAATAAAACAGCAAGCTGTGCTTAGATATTAATGGTTTTCCAAGATGTTAAAAGAAGTGTAGCAACATTTAAAAAGCATAACAAAGCAACCCAGTACCACTTCACAAAACTCTCACCTTGATTTTGGGCTCCCCTCCTGGTTTGTGGCTGACCTGTGGAGCCTCTGTGTCCATGTCCACGTCAGCTTTGTCTTCGACCTGGCCACGGAGGACCTGGGTCCAAGCCTTAAGACCAGCCTGAAGACGCACTCCCAGGATACGCTCAATCTAAAAGAACAACATCCATTTTAATACCATAACAACAAGCACCTATAAAATGACTATACACCAAAACATTCCAATTATTTCTATTACATTATATCAGTTAAAGAACAATATGTTACTTTCAGTACCAACCTCAATGTCAAGCTTGTTGACCCAGATGGGCAAATTGGAATAAGAATGCAGGTTTAGGTCATCCACGGCTTTCTGCACACGGTTCAGGATGTCGGAGAAGGTCTTGTGGTCAAACATGCAGGTCTCCAGAGAACGAACCTCCAAATCAATCTTCTCTTCGATCAGTAAGAGGTCATCCACCTGAAAAACAATAAGGAAAAAATTGTTTGTTGAAACTTGTCATTTAAAAGTTAAATTACATTTTGGAGTCTGTGTCCTTGCATGTCTGTAACTGTTGAGTGGTGACAGTGGTCACGTCACACTGACCTTCTCCTGGAAGTTGAAGACTGTCTCAGCCAGTCGCTGAACATAGGGATCCAGCTTGTAGGATTCCCAGACGAGAGTGATGCCCTCAGTGATGAGAACCTGAACTTCTTTCTTAAGCCCAGCAACCAACAGGGAGATGGAGGACCGCTCCTCTACTTTCTCGCAAGTACGCTCGTAGGTGCGAACGCTCTCGATCAAAGAGATGGCAAATGGGTACAGCTGATTAGCTTGGTGGGCCTTGTTGACAATGGCCAAAGGAACACGGAAGCTCAGCCACTTGAGATTGCGGACCTCTTTGGAAAGGGTGATGATCTCAGGAAGAAAATTGACTTTAAGCTTAAGCATGTTTCCTCCCCTTCCACGGGCCCGGGTACTTTCAATGGTGAAGATCCGACCAGACACACCAAGGTTACGCTGCTGAACCTGATTTAGAGAAGAAGAAAAAAAAAAAAGGATAAGAAATATTTCAAATTTGCAATTAGCCCAAAACAAAGGAATTACAAAGAATTACAATCTAGAATATTTGTCCAAATCTCTGAATCAGTGTTGAATAAAATACCTTGCGGGCCCAGTCATCAAATATCTCTTGAGTATTTAGTTTAGCTCGGAAACTATCTCCATCCTGCTTCAGCTTCAGCCCCTCCACATGGTTCTCCCAGCCTTTTCCCAGAACATCCTCCACCCTTTTCATGTACGCAGTCAGCTGACGGTCTATCTGCTTGGCCCAGATGATGGAGCCAGACACAGGAGGCAGATCCCGGACATGACTCATTTTACAGGCCTGGCTCTGAGGATACTGCACTTTGAACTTGTCATGCAGCGATTCAATGTCATCTTTCACACGCTGGATGAGCTGTGTCTGATACTCCCGGATGGCACCACGGATGTGGGGGCGCACGAAGAGAGCATTGAAGCGGGAGAAGATGCGGAACATCTCATTGGCGTTCTTGGCGGTTCCCAGCTGATCACGTAGGCGGGCCGTGATACGGGTCTCCACGCGATCGATGCGCTCATCGTAGCGTTTCATGGCAGCTTCCCAGGCCTCCGTACCCTCCTTGGACACATCCAGGCCGTCAACCTCTTTCACATTCTCATATGCCAGGTTGACCTCCTCAATAGCATTGGCATCAGCAGCATCAAAGAGAACTCCAGCCACTTTCATATCTTGAGGCTCAACTGTCTCTCCAGGGGCATGCTGAGGTACTGCAGATACCTGAAAAAATAGACACAAAACAAGAAAAAAAACCTCCCATTAAATCTATCAATCAAGCTGTGATTTTAAAAAAAATTACAATTTAAAGGTGGCATTTAAGATGCTGAAGAAACTTTACCTGAGGCCTCAGCACACGGACGATGACAGCCCTTAGCTGCTCATGCTGCCTTCTGAAACGCCTCATGTGGTCCAGTCTGGACTGAAGTTTTCTATGAGCAGGGCTCAAACGCCACACCATCTTCAGGTTCTCCTCTCTCTTCCTCTTCACAATGTCTCTCAGAAGCACCTGCAGTTTCTCATATTCATCCTCCCAAGTCTGGAACACCTCGAAGCAAGACACCATCACCTGCGCAGACAAGTGTAAAGCGTATTCAGGAAAAATGTATAATACTGCGAGTGGCTAAAGTGTGCGTGTGTAGTTCTTGGTGCCATTTTATGCTGGAGACCCAACCACACCAACCTTTTCAAATTCCTCATAGGCGACATGCATGAGCTTCCTGGTACCCAACACCTTGAGGAGCTGGGAGCTCAGGTCCCTGGAGATGGCCTCTACTAGGCGTAGTGCTCTCTGGATGGGATACTTTGTGTTCCTGATCTTTTTCAGGTGAGTAAATATGGCCATTAGAGCCTGGCGGATCTTATCCAGCTCTGAGGCAGAAAGCAGGTCATTAAGAGGGAAGTCTTTCATCAGAGGATTGTAGTCATTGACGGTTTCCACTGCCTGTTTCAAACCTGCATAAAGAAGTAGAGGAGGAATGAAAATGTACTCGTGTTTCACTAAAGGCAAACATGAGTTGAGACAGCCAGGTAAAAACCTCATCTCACTCACCAGTGTCTGTGTCAAAACTGACAGTAGCATGGAAACGTTTCCCATGTTTCAGGATGTCCAGTGTGAGAAGAACCTCTGGGCTCTCCCTCTTCTCTTGGATCCTGTTGAGTGCTCTCTCCAGATTCAGCCAGAAACTAATTTCCTGCAAAGCTGTGCCTGAGGCTGGGTCACGATCGAGCTTAGTCACCTAGAAGGGCGCAAGCAATGATGATAACAACCATTAATCAAGTGTGTTTTTATTAAAAAGATCCCCCCCCCATAGTCTGGTTTTGCTTTGTTGTATACTTGTTTCCTTCACTTTTTAATTAAAGACAAATATACAGAAATTCCTACTACCTTTTGTATCTCCCTGATCCAGCGGTTAACTCCAGATTGCAGCTGGTTAAGGAAAGTGGGATCTTCCACTTTGTCACCAAAGTCGGTGACCTTGGGCTTCTCCCCACGCTCATAGCACTGCTTGGCGATATTTGTGATGATGGGGTGGATGAGCAGGCTGATCTCAGGAATCTCAATATTTTGCTGCAGGTGGAGAAGGCCCATCTCCAGCTCAGCAATCTTTTTCTCAACAGAGGGGGCCATCTTATCCCCGTCTCTAGAAAGTTGTAACAGATAACACAATGTTACAATGTTTTTTTATCCTTCCATTACATTTGCAGCTCAATGCTAAGTTCAGAATTTAATTTATTTAAGAAAGGCTTTTTAAAAGTAACATTACCTGTCAGCTTTCCCAGACTCACGAATGTAGGACTTGAAGAAAGGAGCGACAGCATTGCTGATGAAAGAGTGAAGCGTCTCATAGGGAGAATCCTCACTCAAGGTCAGCACTCGCACTTGGGTTGATATCGGTTTGTCTGCATCAATGACGCCTGTCCTCTTTATCAATGCCAAGCTACAGGGTAAAGAAAAGGTGAATGTATCCGGGGCCAGATATTAAATGACTGAATGAACTGAAGTATTATGTTAATTATTACTCTTTCCAGTGCATTATTTACCTGTTGGACTTGATCCCATAGTGGATGTCAATGTTGACATTATAAGTGATGCACTCTTTCTCCTCCTCACCCTCATCGCCGACCTCCTCTGTGAGGAAACAAATACATATATTAATTTAATAACTAAACAGATGACCCATCATTGAATGTGTGCAACAGGTTGTTCAATAAGGTTGTTATTACGTGTTAATCAAGGTCAAAGTACCATATTACTAGCTTGTCAATGTCAATATGAGGACACCACAGTGCAAATACTCCTGCTTCACTACATTTTGCATTTGCCTCATGTACAATAAGGTAGGGCATGTGACTGCTTTTATTATTACATTATTTAAAACTATTTAAAGACTTGCATGATGGAGAGATGATTGAGTCCTCAAGCCCAGTAAAGTTGCAATGCAGCTAAAAAAAACCCAAATGAAATAAACAATTTGGATGCTAAATAGATGTTCACGGTGAGAAATGCTGCAGCAGATGATGGTGCAGCTATTCATGTCCCCAGTCTCCCTTGCAAGTGATGACTGGATTGCATTATCAGTATTCTTAAGGCAAAACCGCAAATAGGCCGGGGAAGTGACTCTTTGGGCTGAGAATCCAAAACCTCCAGGCTCAGACTAGTCATGTGTGGTATAAAAGGATCAAGATTCAGCACCGATACAGTAGAAAAGCAGCTCAGAAGCTGAGGATTAATTTGCCTGGGGAAACTGAAGATAATGTCTTTATTGACACAAGCTGGTTCACATGATGAAATGACTTGAAACTATGACAATGGAGCCATTTTCTCTGAATTCCTATAATTATGCTTCGTGTTTTTATTATGATGTGCACCAGGTCTTAACGTGATATGCATATATAATAGCTTTATATAAATGCAGAAGGAACACACACACACAAAAAAAAAACACATCAGCATACAGCACCATTTTTGTATTGTTGTCAGTGATTGTTTTATCGTCCCCACCCAGTGTGGCGCAGTTATCTTACAGTAAGTAGATGAACAGCTATAGCAACATCTGTTAATATCGTTGTAAAAGCAGCAGTTAACGATGAGCTTCCAAACGATTTGGCAGGTAGTAAACAGGAAAAGCTAATTTGCAAAGACGCCGACTTTATTCTAAAGTAACTGGGTGAACAAAAGTGCTGCTATTAAAATAATATTCATGAGCTAGCCGAGTTCTCAGACGTACCTTTCAGAGCGCTTCTCTCCACCAGGATGGTGTGAACTTGGGGATCAGCCAGAAATTTTCTCATCTGCTCCACGGAGCTCTTCTCTTCCAGGGCGGTTTCCAGTGAGGCCGGGGCCTCGCCGCCATCTTCCAAGAGCAGCGGTACCAGCTTCCGAATATGCTTCTGCAGCACCGAGGTATCAGCCACCGTCTGAACGGCCGACACCTCCATAGTGCCGGAGTTTTCCTCCGTCCCCCCGCCGTCGGACATCCTTCGAAGAGCGTCAACGACGACCAGGTGTTGTGTGAAGGTGAACAAAGAAAAAAGGATGACGGTAACAAGCTGACTGTAGCTTCCACCAGCGGTTCATAGGTTGACTGACTACCGCTGTCAAAACGTCGCAACCAACGCGATCTGTTTTATGTGCGCAAAGGATTCTGGCATTTGTCGTTCTTTAAATGGGAAGTTCACTGAGCTGTGGTCGTCAAAGACTACAATACCCGTAATGCAGTTGAATTAATCAGTTTTTTTCTGTCCTTTTGTTATCGTGATGTTTGACACATGGGGAAAAAGGGAGTTGTCTCCAATGATGCAGCTGAAATAGCTTTTAAAAAAGAAACCTTTATACTATTGCTAATTCACTAATAATGTAATTTTAAGTAATCAAAGCATGTTGAGGCCCATGTACTATAGCGAAATAGATAATTAATTAATTAAATGTATCATTAATAAATTGTAATTGAAATAAATTAATTTATTGATTGTGTTAAAAGAAATTCATTGATATTAATTCGTTATTTACTAATTTAGTTGATTAATTATTTCCTATTTTAATTATTAAATTACACATTTAATTATTTAATGTTGCATTTATTTAATTCACTTTGGCACTCTGGGCCCTCCATAATGTGCAACCATGTGACCCACTACGTTTATCATCATTACATGAAACGTGGCAAATTGTTTTGTATTGAATTAATTGTGTTAAAGTCTTTACTGAAGTAAAAGTTATAATCCTTGTTATGTAACACTAAAAAAATGGTTGCTTACATTTAATAAACTATGATAAATAATCTATGTTAATAAAGTATATAAAACCTAATATTAATTTGGTTTTAGAGCTTAGTGCTAGTCCTCAGAAAATGCAATCCTCGATTGAATTTAACTAGCACGAATATTTTGACTTTTAACCACACAGATGACGCGAAAGTGAATCAGATTCTCTCAACACTATCAAACTCAAAAGCGAGAAAAGTATATTCTCTGCCACATTCAAATTGTTGTGGTAATTCCATAAACCAGGTGACAAACAGGAAATCTGAATGCAATGATTCTTTCTTACTCTCATTTCTGTATATCATGCTGCTCACAGGTAAACAAGACTGACCAAAAGTTCATCAGATCACTTTAAAAAAAAAAAACTCTAACTACTATTGCATTCAGATATGCATTTAGTACATCTGAATACAATACGAGATTTATCCAGCCGTACTCTGGGCAAAGAGACCTGTGGTTAATACGTCGGGTTCCGTTTTGGGCTGGTAGCCGGGAGCTAGTTTTACTGTCTTTTTACTGACTAAACTTTGCTAGCGAGATGTCCCAAAACCTCGGCTGCATCCTACGTGGGCCGCATTTGTAGGCCGGTTACGTCACAGCGACGTGACGTAAGCTGTCCCAATTCGTAGACTCCTTCAAATGCGGCCTACATTTCCCCGAATTTGTAGGATGGGTTAGGGTCCATCCTACAAATTCGGGTTTCCTACAACCCTAACCCAATCACTTTTTGGCAGGTAGAAAATGGCATATTATGAGTTTTATTGTTCCTCTACAAATTATTCAGCAGTTCTAAGAGACTTTTTGGGGTACTATGTGTCACATTATACCCTTCTGCATGATATCCAACAACTTTGAAACAGAAATATTGTTTCAGTGACTGGTTATATTCCACAATCACTTTTGGGCAGGTTTAAAATGGTATATTATCGGTATTAATGTTCCTTTAAAAGTTATTCAGCAGTTCTAAGAGACTGTTGGGGATATAATATGTCATAAACAGCCCTTCTGCATGATATACAACAGGTTTGAAGCAGAAATATTGTTTCAGTGACAAGTTATAGGCCACAGTCACTTTTTGGTAGCCCAAAAATGGCATGTTCTCAGTCGTTATTCTCAACAAACAAGAAAGAGTCATGGTGATACTGGCACAATAGGTCTTTATTGTTTTAACTACTATTCGACAGTCTTATAACAAATATAAACAACAAGAGTAGATATACTAAACCTGTCGGCATTATTTATTCCATCGTGATGCGACTGCGCTACACACTGAAAGCAAACTTCTGACAAGCGTCATAATTAGGTTACTCGAAACGTTCAATTTCCATAAATGCTTTGCCTAATAACAAAGGCATAAATGTGTTTGGTTTTTTTTCCACGTTATATCAGTTGCACGGAAGTAGCTGTCAACACAGGTAATCCGGGCACTGCAGCTTCAAGCAGCTGCGTGCTCTCCCGCGGACGGCAATCAGTTTCTGGCAGACAATCACTTTTGGGCACAAGACCGGCACAAAATGACACCTTCAGTTCAAAATGGCGCATTTCCTCTTGGGTTTTGTGCGTCTCCTCATGTTACATTTGTGTACTGAATTTCATACATGTGCGTGCTACACAGCCCGGACGTAAATTGTTTCCGTGTTCTAGGTGGCACTACTGAGCCATTTTGCACTGCCCATCTTTGAAGACATTAAAAAAAAAAGTTCAGGGCGGGTCTGTCATCATGCCTGTAAAGTTTGGTAGTAATCACAGTAGATTTCTTTGAGTTATAACAATTTTGTTTTTCATGGCAAGACATTGATGTTTGCCATGCTGCTGGGGTCACGCCCTTTTCCACATTATATCAGTTGCAGACAATCACTTTTGGGCACAACACGGGCTTTGCAATTTCCATGGCTTGTACTTTTGCGAACTTCTACTAGGGATTCGATTGGATCAGCTTCACATTTGGTCAGTCTCAACCTCACACCTGGGCCATGTAAAGTCTCAGACCCCTAACCCTACCATAACCTTGGGGTGCGAGGGCCCTCTCTCTTCTCGCACAACAATATGCACATGTACACACATAAAGAATTTGACCTTTGTTCCTTAAATTTATGGCATTGTTTCTGAAAGCTGTTTCTGCTTTAGTAAGAAACAGCTTTAGTAACAGGTTTGAACAGCCCAGACAGGTTTGAACACAGTCTGGGTTCAAACCTGTGGCGAGGTTTGAACCCAGACTGGAACTTTTCACCAATATTATTAGTATCTAAAAAGGACTGAAGTTGCTCAAGAACAACTTTTTTCAATATTTTAGACATGAAAGGAAGTTTGGAAATGTTAGTAGTAAAGTAGTATAAAATGCCCAATGGTGTTAAAAACTTCCTTAAAGATGCAAGAAGGAAGAATATCACGCGGGGAGTTAGAGGTTCTAAGGTGAACAACTATCTCCTTTAAAGTGGAGAAAGTTACCGACTCAAACTGCTGAAAAACAGTCGGAACATTCAATGCTAATTTCAATGCAATATAGATATATATCTTAAACTATGCCAGATCTGAAACCTGGAAATTATAATGTATGAAAGCTTACCAGAAAAAAAGGTGTTCTAAGGGGCTAAAAATGTCACCTTAAACCCCAACACAGGTTGTTAAAATATTACCCACTGCATGTTACTGTTGGTCATAGTTATCTTGCGATAAAAACAAGTAGGACACAATGATTCTGGTCATGTTTATTTAAATAAATACCAACATAAAATAAAGCATCAGCTTCAAAGAGTAAACACGGTTCAAACTGGAACAAGTTAAGTGAAAATATAATTAGGGGGTTAGCCTATACACCGCATCCCTGAGTAACAGCAACATTTGATACTTCTATTACACACAGATTAAATAGCTTTTCAATGATTTATGGCTTTAATATTGTTACTGAGTTAAAGTGAGAAGACAGCTCAGTTATTGCCGATAAAAGCATTTTTTTAAGAGGTCTGCTGGCAATGACTATTACTTGGCTAGACAAGCAAAGAATTATTTTACAGATGTGCCGGTGGACAACTGTGTATACCAAAATTTAAAATAATAGCTTTTTAGATGCATGGAATCAATACAGTAACATCAGCATCAAGTCCTATGAAAGTTAAAAACAGACTTTGTCTGCATCTCCAGAGATAGATATATTCCCACCCAGGATAAAATACGTGATTTAAGCATTTCGCATGGGGACTAAACTGCACCTTGATCACCTCATCAAATGGAGGCCAAAAAGACGGAAAAGATGATTGAAAATATCGATCGAGTTGATACATCCACTGAAGTCCGTGACAGGATGCTCATTCCTCATCAGGGAACTTGAATTTAGCATAGACAATGAGCATAACTACGGACATCACGATACACATGGAACCAATCACGAGGTAGGCAATGCCAAGGAACTCATTCTTTCCACCCATCCAGGACAAGTTGCTGAACACAATCTTCTTTGCCCCATTAAATACCTGAACAGGATAGTCTGGGGCACAAGTGTTAAGGATATACACTGAGAATACATACAAATAAATACCAAGAATTGTGGAAAACAATAACACTAAAGCAGAAAAGACACAAGTTATGTCAAAAAATAAACCACTGACTTTTCATTCCATAAACATCTGTCTTGCTTGCATTGCAAACAAGCAAATATATTTAAATGTTGTAGTTAAAATATTCAAACTTACAGTCCTATTTTCCCTAGTGAAAGATATCATGAAGAGCTTTACATAAGTCCTGACTTGGCACACGACAATCAAAGCTATTTGCCTAGCTTGTTTACCTATGTCAGAAAATTTGCCTGGTTTTTTGGTCATCTTAAGGAACTCCTGAGTCATTGTGCTCAAGCCAGTGCCCCACTGAAAATAGAGAAACACCCAGCCTGTTAAACAAGTTACAAACACACTGCTGTGTGTGTGTGTAACACGACCACTGGAGCCTCGGAAATCTTGATATTGGTGCAAAACTTTTTAAACAACAGGTTGTTTTGTAAGTGTTAAATATCATTGGTTTCATATTATTATTTATACATGTGCTATTCTAAGCAACAATCAAGTATATGTGGACTTGTGGTAACAGGAAACTGCATTTAAACTAGGGTTTTACATGTGCCATCCATTGCATATGTGCGTTTCCTCTTTTATCTGAAGTAAGCCATTTCTGTGCCGTATGTCAACACTGCACACAGCTGCTTCTCACCACAGAACACAAATCTTTTTTGCTCAGTAATGACTGGCTATAATGTGACACTTCTATTACACACAGATTAATAGCTTTTCAATGAATGAGCAGAAACACAGTTTGATCAATGAATGAGCAGAAACACTTACCTCATCACTGTTTAAATATGGCTGTAATTTACAAAAAACAGCCCTGGATGTTTTTTCTATCTATCTATCTATCTATCTATCTATGCATCAGCCTTTAAATCATCCTATATTGTGTAATGAGTATAAGGATACTGTAGGTAATGTCAAGTGTGTAGTTTCCAGCTGGGAGACCGTTTTGATAATCCCCGCTTGCATAGATTCGTCGATACAGCTTTCTGAAATTTGGCAGGGCTGCCCTCCTCATCCACACCAGGAAGTCTTGATTCACAAACCCGTTGTTGTTAGGGTCTGACGTGTCCAACTCATAAGCAGGCCCAGGCCAACTTGGGGGTTTCACAGTACCTGCAAGTCAAAGTAGGCAAACATTTACTATGTTAAACTATGTTAAGTTCCTGGAATGCACACTTTTTCTTTACCTCCATCAAACACAACTTATGATAAATTAAACTAAAGTTAATACCACTGAAGGCATTCTGCAGAGGTGTAACGCTTGGATTTCTGTATTTGATATTGTAGTCCGTCCACCAAGCTATTCCTTTTCCATCCAGGGGCACGTTACTCACATTCCCATTGACGCTTCTAGATAGTGTGAAGGTGTCTTTAAAAGAAAAGAAAAAAATGAACACTTCCTTATGCAGCAGATACGTTAATCTGCACAATTACTAGAGATCCCATACATACCATTGAACATGCTGTTTGCTATTAATCCGCATGGCACAATTGGTGTGTTGTTTCCATTTTTGTCATAGGGATAACAGGAACTACTGGGGCTCTTCAACAGATACAGTCCATGATGTGAAAGAGTTACATGAATTACAGAACTTTAAAAGTATAATGAGCACAGCTTTAGAAACTGCTGGTTTTTACACAAACAAAAATAATGTAAATCTGTGTGTGTGTCTGTGAAATGCTGTGTGTTCTTAACTCACTTTAAAGTAACTCAGGTCTCCAGATAGCTGGTTATCATCTTTGGATGCCCCATATTTTCTGTAGTTTTGGAAGTAGTTTGACAACCCATAATAAAAGAACACAGGGCCCTGTGATTGAGGAAAACGGAAAACAAAACCCACAATTAAAAAATAAATATATATATATATATATATATATATATATATATATATATATATAT
>VURO01049576.1:11995-26268 GCA_015108175.1 Pelvicachromis taeniatus | reverse complement strand
TAGGAAAGAACATGAAAGTATGAATTCCTACTTCTGAAAAACATCCATGTTTATTCTTGTCTTCAAGTTTGTAAGCAGACAGCATTGTGAGTAACTGTTCGTAAGAATGATCCCATATAATGTGTAGGTCCTCCTATTGTAACCAAAACAGCTCTGAACCTTTAAGGCATAGACATAGACCTCATGGGGTGTCCTGTTCTGTCTGGCAGCAGGATGTTCTCCCCATATCATTTAGGTGCTGTGGTAAGCATTTTGGGGCCTCCTGCACATGATTTGCTTTTGGATTTAAGAGCCAGTTTAGCGTCTTGGACTATTTGTCCCACTGTACGTGTTTGTAAATGTGGGTGTATATAGTGTGTGACAGTGTTTGGTGATGCGGAAGTTTTTACCTGCAGATCATTTTGTTTTTAACAAGATGATCATTATTATTAACCTCATGTTTTCATGGTTTTCATTTTTAATGACTGTTTAATCAATTTAATGATTTTTTCTTTTCTTTTTTTTAAATAGTGGCTGCATGCAGGTGACTTTTAATTATTCATCCTGAGCTTGAGAAAACATATGCTTTCAGTTTGGAAGTCATACCTCTAACACCTGGATGCTCCTGGAAGTGACAAAGAGAGCGACTCCAATGCCGATGAATGCCAGCCCAATGAGGACAAACCCTGGGATTACAATGCCAGCAGAAAGTATTGGCTGCCATGCCGGAAGCCTTTGCTGAGTAAAGGCGGTGTTGTCAGGCCGGTTGGCTGACTCTGACTCCTCTTTCACCATTTTCTCGCTTCTGTTGGATTTAATCTTTATAAATTTACAGCTATGTTCCAGCTTACAGCATTGCAAATGTGTCTATCACATCCACGGCAATGTATTAAACCTTACGAAAAGTATACTAGCTCTTCTGTTCATCAAAGATTTATGCGGGTGTGTTAAAACTGACGTCACATAACACAGGTAGCACAGCTCGACATAAAACACAGCGAAAAGTTTTGTAATACACACGAAATCTAAAAACCCGACCCCAGTAGTATACAGATTATTAAAAGTACACCACTGAGTTTTCGCTCACTTTTAAATGGGTTTGTTCAGAGATATAGTTTACCCCATACATTCACGCCTAACACTTGGGTATTATATATTTAGCTACTTACGTGCAATCAGGTCTAAAAAGAAGACACAAAAGCGTCAAAAACAGAACATCGATATGCTTCCCTGAGTTGTGAGCCCGACGGAACGGAACACCTTTACCTGCTTACCCCGCCTCCTCTGCCACACCTGCTCTTTTCATTCTTGGGACGACGTCAGTTGTTTGCAGGGTCGGGGTTTTACGGACAGAAAGTAGGACGGAAACACGAAACGAAAAAGCAGTGATACTGGGTTGAACTATGTCAACACGGCCTTTGCAAATTTGTAAGTCCAAGTGTATCATATTTGATGTGTGTTTTTGAGACCTCCACATTACCAATGTGATCCCCCCCGCTGAATAAACCGGAAGTAGCAAAAATTATGCAAATTAAAACTGAAATGTGAAAATTGATATATAATTACTTTTTTTTAATGTCAGAAGGTTTAATAATAAACAATCCGCTTCAAAGCGTATAAATGAAACATTTATGTGAATTTTTTTTGATTGAGGTTTTACAGCGCTAACTTTAAAAATGTGAGAAACTGACTTGAAAAAAACATATGCTGTAATTTAGTAATAAATGATAATTTTTTCTTTAAAACGCTCATTCCCCTTTCCTCGCTGTATTCAGAAGCTGTTCCAGAGGATTAACAAAGTGTTCATATCTAAAGGTAAACAATATTCCATCCATTACAGTAGTTATGGGCCATTTAACCACTAAAAGCGCCCTTGAGTAATAGCAATAACAGTAGGAACTGTTCAACGGCTCGGCATTCATTTAGATTGGCAGTTATCTCAACTATTCACTACACAGGGCGGAAATTGCGTATGTTTTCCATTCACCAATCACAGAGAAGTTCGTTGTGCGAGGTCTAGTAGTGTGGAGTCTCTCTTTGTGTTGACATCTTCTGGGGGGATTGAGAGGTATTATTTATATTTTTAGTATCTTATCAGTTCCGGTTGCCTTAAAACAGTTGCAGTGTAGTGTAAGAACGTTTGCGAATGATTTCGCGATCAATGTATCAATGCGGATCAATTTGCAAACAAAAACCGGCGTACGTGCTCTTATGCTACCATTAATGCTAGCCGGAGCTTATTGTTAGCATTGGCTAACTAGCATGGTCGCCAATGAGAAATTAGAAAGGAATATATTGAATTCAGTGAAATGTATATGACTGTAGTACATTGAGTATTTAATAGTAACGTTAAATGGTTACGAAATGAAATTCATATGTTATATTTAAGGCCTACTTTTAGCCGATGGTTGCTAAGCTAGTTTCGGTGTTAGCTTGCTAGCTGAAACAAGTCGGAGAGAAAGACGGTTCCTGACTGACGGGATTAATCATATTTAATAGGATACAGTCGGGCAAACGGCAAGCCGTTTCGTGTTTTCTCCAAGCGATATTCCGACTTGATCGAAAGACACTGTTAGAGGCATTCATCCCACACAGGGTTTCAGTGTTTTACGAAGTAATTTAGCTAAGTTAAAATCCATTCAAAACAACATGAAAGGCCGATATCAAACAGTCCTGTTCGTAACTATATTTCTGGTTCTGTCTTTATTTCTTAGTGTTTGAATGGATATTACCAGGTGCACGGAGAAATGGGTAAAACAAGACAAGGTTACTGTACCTTGGAGCCCTCATTTCATAAAGTCACGACATCCATGCACACGCAACATTGTTTAAGTTATAGAGATTTTTTACAGATGTGTTTTGGGGTCATGCATTTTGCAGTTCTTGTTTCAAATGGCAGGAGGATGTTCAAATGTTTATGACGAAAAATCATTATTAATCAAACCTTTAATGAGTATTATACTTACTAGGGCTTGTAGACGGACAGTGCAAAGGCTTGTAGACCCTTCTGCAGTGTTTCTTATCCTTTAGTATGAGATTTATACTTTTTATATGTTGTAAACTTTAAGGCACCAAATATATGAAAATTGAAGTGCTGTAACGTGTGCACACAGTTATTTACCCAGTGCTCAAAACCACATCATCTTCATCCAATATTTTTTTAAATTATTATTATTATTATTAGTTACACTGTCGCGAACATCTAAATTTCAATCATTTCATTTTTTGTTGATGTAAGTGTCATCATTAAGGAGTACATCTCATTCTTGTTCCCTGTTTTTGTTTAGGAGAGGCCTCCAACATCCTCCATAATGCTGTCTAGCAAGAAATCAGATGCGGGTTCCTCCTCTTCTTCCTCTTCCTCTTCTGCAGCAGGAGGTGATAGGGCCCCAGGTTCTGACATCCAGACGGGACCTGCAGCCTCAGTGGCTGGAGCTATGGATTCAAAGAAAAAGGACAGGTCTTCCCCTAGTGGGGAACATGGAGGAACTTCTTTGTCCCACCAGTCAGGCCCCGGAGGGGCAGATCAGGACTCTGCTGAAGTCCGTAGGACAAGTCGACGCAAGCGAGCAAAAGTAAATATTTTAGGTTTATAGATGCTCGCGAGGCAAGAAAGGGAAACAGTTTATTCTGGCATTCATTAATTCTGTGAGAATTCATTATATTCTGTGCTTCAGGAGCGTTCACTATGCCAGGAGTGTTCGTTATCCCAAGTCACAGGTATTTGTCTGCATCTGCACCTCGGTGAAAGTTAGAAGTAACAGCTGTTTCCACAGTGTTTACTGTGTGATATTTGTGGTAGTTGTTGGTTATGCCTGAAAATGTTTCAGCACTTCTAAGAGAAGTGGGAGTAAATGAACAGTTTACCTGAATGTCGGTTTTAATGATGCTTTTATTGTGCCTACTGTTGCAGGTGGAGTACCGCGAGATGGACGAAAGCCTGGCTAATCTTTCGGAGGATGAATACTACTCAGAGGAGGAGAGGAATGCCAAAGCAGAGAAAGAAAGGAAGCAGGTCATCCCTCCTCCACCCCCACCAGTGGAGGAAGAGAATGACAGTGAACCAGATGAACCATCTGGTGTGTGAAACACAGCAATAGAAGACATGTTTTTATTGAACATTGTGTCTAATCATTTACCTGCTAATTGGTTGTAATTCTGAACTCAGTGGCGTGTTAAACTGATCACAGACCTTCATTTTTACAGAAAAGAAATATGCGTGTTTATTTTTAGGTTTGGAAGGTGCTGCTTTCCAGAGCCGTCTTCCTCATGACCGTATGACATCCCAGGAAGCAGCTTGCTTCCCTGACATCATCAGTGGTCCCCAACAGACTCAGAAGGTCTTTCTGTACATTCGCAACCGCACGGTATGTATTCATATAAATGCATTAATTTGAGTTTCTAGATAAAGGGCAGTACTGTAATTCATGTTAATCTCATCCAGCTCCAACTGTGGCTAGACAACCCTAAAATACAGCTGACTTTCGAGGCTACAGCGCAGCAGCTTGAAGCTCCATATAACAGTGAGGAGTTAAATAAAACATTTTTCCCCATTATTTTTATTTTCATCCTCATACAGAAAGAGAAATTTAATGTTCATTTGTTCTTTTTGTAGGTGATGCTGTGTTGGTCCACAGGATACACAGCTACCTGGAAAGGCACGGTCTCATTAACTTTGGTATTTACAAGAGGGTCAAGCCTTTACCCAGTAAGTTCATCCACTTATTCTTCTGCTGAAATAGCACTAGCGATACATTTTTAGGTAGTATGTACATTTTATGTTTTCTACATGAGTTTAAGTTGAAAAACAAAATACTATCTTTTGTTTAATTTACACTGAGACTCAGCAGTCAAAGAAATGATCCTTGGAATTGTCAAATGTGATGCTAAATTAATGTGCTTCTGCTTTTCCCTGCAGCAAAGAAGACTGGGAAGGTTATAGTTATTGGTGGAGGTGTGTCTGGCCTGGCAGCAGCCCGGCAGCTGCAGAGCTTTGGGATGGATGTTACTGTGCTGGAAGCCAGGGTACCTTACTCACAGTTTTTCTGTTAACTAGTTATTAATATAAGTCATTTGAAATTGTAAAATGCTCACTGTAATTGTACAATAAGCCTCGAAATTCTATTCATGTATAATTTTAACTTGCTTTTTGTTAAAATCTTTCCATGCAGGACCGTGTTGGAGGCAGAGTGGCCACATTCAGGAAGGGCAACTATGTTGCAGATCTTGGAGCCATGGTAGTGACGGGGCTGGGTAAGAAGCAGATTCTTTTTATTAAGATGCTGAAGCTAATCATCTAATTAAGTCAAAACGTCCTGTAAATCTTTAGCATCTTTAGTAAATCTTTAGTGCTGTAGAGGGGCATATATTTTAGTATACAATTCCTAATACTCCAAAACTCAGAAGTGTTAGGTGTTTACGATACAAATAATTTTTAGTGTAACATCATCTGAGGTCACAGTGTTAAGAGAGCTATTTTTAAATGAGTTTTATATTGGTTTAGTTTTTGCTTTTGATTAACCTGTAGAGGGTGATAACAGCCTGTGTAATGTTGTTGTATTTTGTTTCTGTGTGTGCACTTGTTCAGGGGGGAATCCTATGGCAGTGGTCAGTAAGCAGGTTAACATGGAGCTAGCTAAGATCAAACAGAAGTGTCCACTATATGAAGCCAATGGACAGGCTGTAAGTATAATGAATGATTTTAATAAATTCTGAGTTGCCTCTTGTCTATTATCCTGTTGCAGCAAAACTCATTGGGGCTCCTAAGATATTGGTAAACATATATTTGATTTCGTTTTAATAACAATACACTTTTTTTGTTTTTGGTAAAATTCCAAATTTTCTTACAAAACCCAAGATGTGGCAATAGGCTAACAGCAATAGAGGCAAGCATTCTGATGTGTGGAAAATATCTGCTTGCTTCAACCATCCTGTTGTTCATATTGACACACCCATTAAACATTCCCAGTGATGGTAACAGAACTATGTGAACCATTTGATTTAATAATGCATATAACCTTCATGCAGAACTTATGTTTGCACCAGCTCCAAGACCCGCACAATGTTCAGTAGACATGTTAAAGTCTGCTTCAGCTCAGCTGTCTTGTGAAGATGTTTGGAGTAAACGCCTTTCTTGGGGTCATTCCACATGATTTCTGTTGGGTTACCTAACTCTAAGAGATGTTTTTGTAATCGTTTGCAGCTTTATACATTTAGTAATTGTTGTGGAAATGTGGTTAAAGTCAGCAAATGTGTCTTGTTAAAACAAACACATGTGAAGTACATGCCCCATAAATTTTTATCAGTTACTAACAAAAGGGTTCAAATCTCAAAGTAGCTTCATCATACATCTTAGTTTCACTTTATTATGTTTTTTCACCTGGCTGTTTTCCATTATTCCCTAAAGTTTGAGAACCTCTGCTCAAAACCTACCAATATGCTGATTTATTTATTTGATTTCATTGTTTGTGGATAGGTCTGGTGGTTCACATGTGTTTTGTGTCACTATGAATGTTTAAATGAGTCTTTACTATGTGCAACAGCAAGGCAATGATTTCTGAGATTGTTGAAATTGATTGTGTGTTTGCACTTGTAACTTAAATGAGGGTGTGGCCATGCTTTTAGACAGATTGATACTTAAATGTAGGTAGAGCCACAGAGCCTGTTTTTTACCTGTACAGATATGTAAACCAGAACATTCTGTTAGGATTTTCTTTCCTTTTTTCCCCCCTTTTTTAAATGCTTGCAGAAAAGGTGCAACAAAGTGCTGCGTTTGTGTTCCTAGCTGGTACTTGTCCCTTGTTGTCCTTGTTATGGCTTTCAAAGATTCACCGAAACATGGTAGAGTTTTTAACTACTTAGTGTTCCGTCTGATCAACAACAGCTCTAGTTCCTCTAGGAACTGAACAGCCGAGAAACGGATATAGCCTAATGTAATTAAATTGTTTTTCCCCCTTTAGTTTGTGTTCTGCCCATTAAGCTGCAGCAACATTAGTAGGATGTTTAGAATCCTTTTCTTTTGAAGCATCCACATCACGTGTAACTAATTCCCCTCTCTGCAGGAAAAGGCAAATTAAATGTAAATGTTTTACTTCTGTGCAAACCTGATGATTTTGAAGTTGTTTACTTAATATGTTAACTCTCTCTTCCCCTCTTCCCTTTTGTCTTTTCAACCCCTGCCATGTTCATCTTTTGGTGAACTACTAAAGGGTGAACGGTGCACGAGTGTATGTATCTGTTTATTTCCATACTATTTCTCTTACCTCATTTTGAACCAGTTTTAGAACTAAATATTGCTATTTATTTATTTAAGTAGTGAGTTGATAACAAATTAGTTTAAATGTTTCCGTTTTCAATTTGTTTCAATGCATTAATCAAATAAAATATAGAAAGCTCTATTCTTTGATAAATGTACAGCTTCCTCATGTATTTCACCCCAATTATAATGCGTAATATGTTGTACTAATGCTTAGCCATAGAGCAAACTCGCAATTTTTATTAGTGAGTCACTGAGAAGTTTTGTCAATATTGATTCCATTATCCCTAAACATCAAAACAGTTAAGTGTAGTTCTGTTTATTTGATTAGTTATTAGAATTGCAGCCATCTTTTGTGTACCTGTAGTTTTATTATGCTGTCTTTTAAACGCCACCAATGCCACATTCTCCTTCTAATGCAATTGTTTGGGTGTCCAGGTACCTAAAGAAAAAGATGAGATGGTGGAGCAAGAGTTCAACCGATTGCTGGAGGCCACATCTTACCTCAGCCACCAGCTGGACTTCAACTTCCTCAATAACAAACCAGTGTCTCTGGGTCAGGCTTTGGAGGTGGTCATACAGTGAGTATGGGGGAACACCACAGGAGCACACAAACACAAGAATCCGGTATCAGTATCAAAGATGCTTATAGGTAGTTTAATCCACCTCTAATCATGTGTCTGTATGTGTGTAGGCTGCAGGAGAAGCATGTAAAAGATGAGCAGATAGAACACTGGAAGAAGATTGTAAAGACTCAGGAAGAGCTCAGGGATCTTCTTAATAAGGTGAGCATAAATTACTTTATGAATTTCCTTCTGCTAATGACGATTTCGCTGCCACTGCCTTCCCCTCCCTCTGCTTACCTACCTCAACTGTTTTCTCCACCTTTCAGATGGTATCCACTAAGGAACGTGTTAAGGAGCTCCATCAGCAGTATAAAGAAGCAAGTGAAGTAAAACCCCCCAGAGATATCACAGCTGAATTCCTGGTGAAGAGCAAGCACAGAGATCTCACCGCACTCTGCAAAGTAAGTTTTTTTTTTTGGGGGGGTGGGGGGTGGAAAATAGACACTGGACAGATCGCTGGTCTAACACTATTTCAGGTGAAGAGCAAATATATTTCAGATGGGATAAGGGGAAGAGGCTGGATGGTTGGATATGATCAAAAACTGACTAATCGGTGTCATAGAAGAGCATTGTAGCACATTACACTTTCCTACTCTTTTGTAGGTTTCACAGTGTCTCTGTTTTGTTAGTATTGTTTTGGTTTTATTTGCTGTAGGTTGAGCTAATGCGAGGCAGTATTAGACATTCTAGGTTTATTATAAGGTGCATTCACTGGTCAGGAAGTTGACCCACCACAGTGTGCAGGAAAGAACTTAACAAGTAAAAGAAGTACTAGCATGTGAAGGGGATATTTTATGGACCACTAGGTCAGGGTGGATGCCTCACAGAATTTTAATGCTGTGCTGTCTAAGTAAACCAGACAGGCTGTGTTTAAGTGGTTTAATGCCTCAGTTGGACATAATATTAGAGTGAGTGCCGCTGTTTTATTTTTGGTGCGGATAAATCACCTCCACTAGTGCTGTGTGTGTATTTAAAGGGGAAGATTTAGTTTAAACACAGCTGGTATCTGGACTGGATTTGTCTGCAACCCATCCGCTGTCTGAGAGACCACTTCAAGGGCTTGAATCACTGTCTTACAGTCTTTCTGTCTGCACATGTGTATACACACACTTTGAGCAAGACAGACTTGGCTTTCAAGAGTTTGTATGTGTGTTTGTGCACATTATATTCTTTTATGACTGCACTATATAACAAGATTTTAAAGCCAGTGAAGTTATTTTTGTTGAGATATTCTGTGGTAGTCTTGCCACTTTTTGTTTCCTCAGGTCAGCTAGTTTAGAAGCGATGGATTGTTAAGACTCGTTGTAGCTTTGCCTGGAGCTTGGACTGCTACGTGGTATTTCAAGACTTTGCACTGTTGTCTTAGTTTTTTCTCTTGTGGTGAACTGATGAACAGGTTAAGTCAGTTCTTTCTGTCAAAGGTGTGTGTCCTTTCTGCGTGACCCGAAATCCTCAGGGTGTGTACCGTGTACACACATGTACATGCATGTGAAACTCGATCTCCAAAAGTCTGAAGTTTGACGTAAAGTACTGGTGTCTTGCTAATATTGGGTCCTGAAGTGCCCACTAAATGCAAGCTGAAGTTAAATTAAGAAGGTGATCAAGGCCAGACTGTAAAATCACTTTGAAAAAATCATGTATTCGTGATAATATTACCAGTATGTGGAAGCATTTCCTACAGTGTAATTTTGATCCCTTGTGACACTGCTAAAATTAGGCTTTATGTACACTGCGTGAAATCTACATTACATGACTGTGCTGTTTGTTTGTAGGAATATGATGAGTTGGTGGAGATGCAGGTCAAACTCGAAGAGAAGCTCCAAGAGCTGGAAGCAAATCCACCCAGGTAAGAAAAACAAAACAACACCCCCTCCCACAAAAAAACCCCCAACAGGATTAAAAAAAACCCCAAAAACATTTAAGTCATTGTTTATTGCAATAAAAATTAAATTAAAACGATTCTAAAGAAATCTTACTTGTTCAGTGAGATTCAGGAAAAACAAGTATCACTAAAAAGAAAAATACTTAGGTTACCTGGTGACAGGTCACTAACATGATTGGGTATAAAAAGAGCTTTTTAGAGAGGCAGAGTTTACAGAAGTAAAGATGGACTGAGGTTCATCAGTCTCCAAAAACTTGCAAAATTGGAATAATATTTCTCAATGTAAATTGTGAACTCATCATCTGCACTACATAGCATTATTAGTTTCTGAGAATCTGAGGAAATCTGTGCACATGGGACAAAACCAAAAATCGATGAACTTTTACACAGTGGTAGAGATGACCGTTATCAGTTTATCAGATTTGTAAATCATGGGATTGTGTTTTTAGTTACATTTTCCACAGCATCCCAACTCTTTCAGAATTTCATTTGAAAGAGCAGCTTGACTTGAGTGAGCGTGAGCCTTCAGTATACCTTACCTCTTTGCCTCCCCTTCTTTCCCACAGTGATGTTTACCTGTCATCCAGGGATCGGCAGATCCTAGACTGGCACTTTGCCAACTTAGAGTTTGCCAACGCTACACCCCTCTCCACCCTTTCTCTCAAGCACTGGGATCAGGTATGTACATGAACACATTTTGAAACGACATAGCTGTTTCATAAAGGCAGTCGAAGTTCTTGGCTTTTTCATACGCATAATAAGCTATTGTTACTTTAAAATACTTTTGGGGAAGTTTATTGTGGTGCTTGGATAAAATGTTAAATTAATGTTTCCACAGGATGATGATTTTGAGTTCACTGGCAGCCACTTAACAGTAAGAAATGGTTACTCGTGTGTTCCTGTGGCCTTGGCTGAGGGCCTGGACATCAAACTAAACACAGCGGTGAGGCAGGTCCGATATACAGCATCTGGTATGTGTCTGCTGTCGTTTGGCAAAAGTGGAACTGAAGAAACTTATTATTGCAGTTCAAATAAATGCAGAATGTTTAAGGAGCGCTCTTGTTGATTCTGCAGGCTGTGAGGTTATAGCTGTGAACACTCGCTCCACGACTCAGACCTTCATCTACAAGTGTGACGCTGTGCTGTGCACGCTGCCCCTCGGTGTGCTGAAGCAGCAGCCCCCTGCAGTTCAGTTTGTTCCCCCACTGCCAGAGTGGAAGACCTCAGCTATACAGAGGATGGGCTTTGGAAACCTCAACAAGGTTGGATTTGCATATATGGATAAGCATTTGTTAAAGTGAAAAGGATAAACTCTGCATTGTTTAGGTTCTACTCATCAACACAGAGTCAGGTTTTTATGCTGGAGTCCAAAGATTTGAATTTTAAACTCATATTCACAGCAGGGTAACACATGCAAGTGATGTGCCCAACCTTTGCCCGACTCCTAACACATGCTGTCATGTCCAGCTTCAACACTCAAGCTGTTTTAAATCATGTAGCATGTTTTCAGCAGGACTGAGGAGCTGGTTTCTCAGGGAGATGACCCTCTGTTTCTGCTGTAGCATAATTATGCTGAGAACTTGACCTTCAGCTGCTGGAAGGATATTGCATTTAAAGCAAAATCATTATTCAGGATTTATTGATTGTAGTCCCGAAGGGTTTGCTATTCTGCGTTCAAATTGCTAAGCTTGCACGTCAGCTGTATTGAGCCAATTCTTCCTCTTTTAGTTATGTTTTTTTTAATTTCATAAGTCCGTCTAGGATTCCCCTTTTCCCTATATATGTCTAGGCTATTGTTGTTCTATTCCTCTTGTTAGTTTGGAAGATGATAAGTGGTAACTAGAGGAGAGGCGTGTATATGTAGGTGGAGCAAAGCTGAATGGCGTGTGCACGAAAGATGCTTAGTAATCCGATCAGAGTGCTCATTCTGCGTCACTCCTGTCCCCCACCAGCTCCTCTACTCCCTCTGTTTTTGTGCATCAACCGCAGCAGAGTACTTTATTTTCTAATTCTGCTGCATCACAGAGGAGAGTACTGCATTATTATGCAATCTGAGCTGCTACTAGCGCCGTTTCTCCAGCAGGGGGAGCTCTACCATTCACATGGTCTTACCTATTTTGAGCTGTCAATGTGCTGAGCATGAGATGTACTTCACAGATGATTGAGTTTTGACTTAAATAAGCTCCCTGATTGTAAGGTGACTGTTCTTAATTTATGACCCTCCCTGTTTCTGAAGGTGGTGCTGTGTTTTGACCGCATGTTCTGGGATCCGAGCGTTAACCTGTTCGGTCACGTCGGCTCCACCACTGCAAGTCGGGGCGAACTCTTCCTTTTCTGGAACCTCTACAAAGGTGGTGTACACGTCACATATTTATAGCCGTTGATGCTATTATTGTATCAATACTTTCTTAAAGGCTGTTCATAAGTGTAATTTGTTTCTTTAAAAACAAAACAAAAACCAACAACCACAGTTTGGATTAAATAATAAATTGTGACTCTTCCTTTTAGCCCCGATCCTGCTCGCTCTGATGGCTGGTGAGGCTGCTGGCATTATGGAGAACATCAGTGATGACGTTATAGTTGGACGCTGCCTGGCCATTCTTAAAGGAATATTTGGAAGTAGCGCTGTGCCACAGGTAGATCCTTTTGTGCATCATCTTGTGTTCTGTCCCCCAGTTTTGTTCAGACACATCTTAATATTATGTTTGAAGCCTCCAGTGAAGTAGTAGTTGGGGTTTTTTTCCAGTACTTTAAGTGGAATGTCAAAATCATTCCCGAATTGACCCCCATAACCAGCAAAACTTAACACAGCGAGCATATGTGAAAGCGCCCGCAAGGGGGGGAGTCGCATCCAAACCACCCTTCAATATAAATCATTTGCTTATGGTTTCAAATGGGATAAAGTCACATGAATGCATGCCAGCGTTGGAACTGTGCACCATCCAGCTGTTTACAGGTCCCTCTAATATCATCATGGAAAATTCTTACAAAGCGGCGTGCTGTTTTTGTTGTGTGTTGTCATGGCAGCCAAAGGAAACTGTGGTCACCCGCTGGCGTGCCGACCCCTGGGCGAGAGGATCCTACTCGTACGTAGCAGCAGGTTCTTCGGGCAATGACTATGACCTGATGGCGCAGCCCATCACGCCTGGCCCAGCGATACCAGGGGCCTCCCAGGTAAGCGCTCAGCAGACAGCCGCTTATTATTTAGGTGTGTGTGTGTGAGTGTGTGAGAGAGAGTGAGGGCGAGAAAGTAATGGGGAAAAGTTGCCCACAATATTCAACCAAACCAAAGCGGAGCGGTTTGTTCTCAACACAGATGTTTCTGGGCTGTTTTGATGTTGGCGTGCTGATTTGATGTGAACAAATTGCATGTATGTGTTGACTGATGAGCCACAACAATTTACTACCACCCCCAAACTTCCAACGTCTTCTTTTATCTGACTCTTAACGCTGGAACATTTTAAAGCTCATCTCAAAGCATTTTTTTCTTTTTCAGCCTGTCCCTCGTCTCTTCTTCGCTGGTGAGCACACCATCAGAAACTATCCTGCTACAGTTCACGGGGCACTCCTCAGCGGTCTTCGAGAAGCCGGCCGCATCGCAGATCAGTTCCTCGGTGCCATGTACACACTTCCCAGACAAGCCACACCCACCACCACAAGCAACCCTCAGCAAGCTCAGCCCACTGCCACCGTTTGAAAAGCTTCTCTCAAGTTCCCCCCAGCTCAGGACTGGATCTACTTAAGCAATTTGTGATCAAAATGTAAAAAAACAAAACAAGCTTTAGCCATAAACCAGTGACATTTCTGGATAGGTCTTTTTACACACATTAACTCTGGACAGCATCTAGTCTGTGGGTTTCTCACACACAGCAGGGACGGATGCATTCTCACTACAGGAAATGTTGGTTTTGGTGAGGGGTGGTGCCTGGGTAGAGCATCCAGCAGGCAGGACAGGTGATACCCTCTAGCTGCTGCGAATTCTCCCATCACGCTGTAGATAAACCTCTTGGTCAAAGCTGGTCTAAAGCCCCTTTTACACATGGATAGGTGGATAACAATGGCATTCGAACTTAGGGCAGACCTTAATGTTTCTCACAGCTTCATTCAGGCAAAACCTACCAGAGTGATGGTGATGTGTGTCTGTGGCTGTCCACACAGACATACATTTCTTTCTGTATTGGAAAATGCTGAAAATTCATTAAATTGCATTAGAAACGGGGTTAGATACAGGGTCATTATGTACATGCTATTTCTGTGAGGGATATTCTCTACTAAGCTGATAAAATCACAAATATGCAGGAGACACATTCCCAGTAAGGATCTATCATAATAATCTTTCAGACCTCGTAAGATAGATGACCGTTATAGAGTTTTACAGAAAAGCGACCAGACACATGCAGATGCCGCCAGATTGATAGAAAGTAGAGGATAAAATAAAAGGGGATCATGAAATTATTTTTTTAAATCCCCCAATAATTTTTGCCATTAGTGTAAAATAATGAGACATCTAGAGTTTTCTGGCCATGTGTGT
>VURO01049575.1:25195-44686 GCA_015108175.1 Pelvicachromis taeniatus | reverse complement strand
GGGCAAAACGATTATTTTCCAAATCGATTAATCTAGTGATTAATTTTTGGATGCATCGATGAATCTAATGATATATGTTACTGCTAAGCAGCTTAAATTAGTTTTGCATTTACGGAGGTTGGGTGTTTATCTCTGAGTGTGTGTCTACGTGGGGGGTGTCTGGATGAATTAAAGGGTAAAAACCAGCATTAGTAAAAAAGTTGAAAACTTACGGTCGTTTTATGATCGGCCATTTCCACCTTACAAAGCCGGCAAACGACTGAATCACTTCCTTTTCGGTTAAAATATCCCCATACTGTAGAACTGCGTGTTCGGGGGGCGTGGTTTAAGTCGACATGTTACCGCTACTCGCTGCCGCTATGTGTTTTTTTGAAAGTGATGACGCATCGACGCAAATTTTTTACCGTCGACGCGTTGTCCCAGCCCTATTACCCTCCATTACATTTTAATGTTGAATGACACTATTAAAAACTACATTTCTAGAACGTTTATCCCCGTTTTTATTATTATTATGGTATAGTTTCCCTGGTACCACATGTTGAATACACTCTCACGTCTGAGCGTTGGGAGGATGTAACACACGTTACGTCCGTGGTATGGATGTCTGTTTAGTCATGGATAAATAATAAAAGCACTTGTTTCGGTCTACACCCCTTTCTGTCAGTCTTTAAATTCAGCCTGGTTTCCCTAGAAAATGTCTGACGGCTGATTTATTTGGGATTATTGTCCTGTTCCATCAACCAATTTCATCAACTTTAGCTGTCAGACAGACGGCCTGTGGAGGAGCTAATGGTCGACTCAGTGACTGCAAGGTGCCCAGATCCTGTGGCTGCAAAACAAGCCTAAGTTATGACCCCTCCACCACCGCGCTTGACAATTGGTATGATGTGCTTGTGCTGATATGCTGTGTTTGTTTTTCCCCCAACATGGAGCTGTGCATTAAATTGTATAAATGTTGTATTTCATGAACTAACATGAGACCGGGCTGTCATACCGCAGACCCGAAATTATAGGTCGTAAGTGTAGTGGTTTATGTGGTTTCCAGGACTTTGAGGGTGTTCTGATTTTGTGCTCCTGAGAGCACATTTCATGGGAAACATTACTGGAGGTCCAGAATTTTTTATCATTTAATCGACTTGATTTGTTCGGGACTCCCAAGCGGTGTAAGGCAGGTAGAATGCAGCGCACACATTTCTAATGTGAAGTGTCAGTTGTAAAACAGTGATGCTGGTGTCTCAGTGGCCACCAGCATGGTTTTAACACACGTTCTTCTTGTGTTGCACTACGTGGCCGTTTCACGGCAAAAAACCACTAGAGACACTAAGAGGAAAGCCGAGAGGGAAGATGAGGGGGGAGGAGGGCAGGAGGAGAAAGAATTGCAACTGTCATCATAAACAAGAACCATCTGTCTCATTTGTGTAACTTGTTTTCTTTTAATATGAGAAGTATGCTGAAGAGATCTGGGAGTTTGAGAGAGGCCTTGGAGGGCCGGGCCCTGGGCTAAAGCCAGCCTTCTCCTGGGTTCTCGGAGCGAGTGGCATTAATATCCAGCCAACCTGCATAGTTAACCCTTTGCACACTCACATCACAGACTGATGGAGAAAGACAGCAAACTTTTAACAGACTTCATGAGTATATACCAAATGCGGTTTGATAGAGCTCACCAAAGGTGCAAGACATTGTCCCTTTAGTACGGCGTTTAATCATGCCAACACCGTGTCTGCAGCCTCAGAACAAATCCTTACCTGATATTCTGTATATGTTTTTGACAAAAGTCATTTTTCATAATGCATTTGAAGCTGAAGTTAATGAAAATAAAAAACAAACACCTGAGAATAGAATCAGCTCTTGTTTAGGGAGTCACCACTTCATACCCACAGAAATTGTCATTTCAGTATCTAGAGTAAGTCTTGCACCAACCATCCCTTCTGTATGTAATGTTTGAAAAATGGATGAGTGCAGTGATTTATTGAAAAAAACAGAGTATGCACAACTATAACAAACTTGAAAGTCAATTTTTGGTATGATCATCTTTATTCTTCAACACAGCCTGAACTCTCTTAGGCAAGCTTTCTTGTCATTTCTTTAAGTAGCCTTCAGGAACAGTTGTCCAGGCCTTTTGAAGGACATTCAAAGCTCTTGTTTGGATGTTGGCTGCACTTTGTTCTGTGCTCTGCTGATGATCGCACACTGCTTCAGTAACGTCCAGGTCTGAGCTCTGGTGAGGCCGATCCATGACTCATAGTGTTCTGTGTGGTTTTCTATCCAGGTTTGCTTGTGCGTTCCTTCATGTGTGCTGAAATATGGGATGTTGCAGTAGTGCTGGACTTTTTTTCCTTTGAGACATTCATGTTTGAAAATTGCCTCAGATTTCAATGTGTGAAAAGAAATATATATCTTGAAAAGTATCTGACATATCAAGCTACAAATTTACATCAATCTTTATACATTAATAAGCAAAAGGCTTGGTTGATTTGAGAGGGATTGACCCTGAAAGTAAAGAGATGTAAGCCGCTCTCTGTCCTTTGAAATGTCGGTGTGGCTCATGTCTCGTTCTTCCTCTCACTCTTTTTCTCTCATGTGCGAGACAGATCATTACAGTTTGGATTTCAGTATTTAAGTGGGTGGATAGCCTATGTTGCGCTCATAATCCACAGCAAAAATAACAACAATAGTTTGGTATTGTTTTCTTAAATTGTACACATGCCTGTATCCACTAGAAGTAGAAGTAGTGATAAAAACATTAGCCTGTAATTACTAGGCCAAGCCCAAATGACCCCAGTCTGTCCAGAAGGACAGACTGTCCAGAAGGACAGACTGGGGTCATTTGGGGGCCTGATTGTCGTGTTGAAAAATGACTGGATCAAAATCTGATGGTACATTTTAGAAAACAAAAACATGACTGGTACAGGAAAGTGATTTTCTTTTAATTAAACTGGATGCATGACCACCAGAGGTTGGACCAAGTCACTGTTAAGTCAAGTCTGACTCGAGTCCAAGTCATGTGACTCGAGTCCACACCTCTGATGACCACTTTCACTGATCGGCTTCCCAACACGTGGAGCTGTAGTTAGGCCTCGCCTCCTTTGATTTGGGCCAATGAACTGGATTTCTTCACTTTGTGGTGAAATGCTGTGTGGTACAGCTTGTTCAAGAGAGCTGCACTTCACTTTTGGTCAGTAAAATTCTGGTATTTTATTAGTCCGTTGCTTAGCTGATAGGTGTCAGTGTTCACTCCACCCATCAGTTTGTGGCCTACTCACTAGGGATGGGAAATGATACGAATTGAATGATTCAGATTTAGCATGTTGGAGATATTTCCCACATTTGTTGTGATCTTTTTTACACACAAAAAGTAATGTATTACACATATTACACAGAACACAACAGCTGTAACGTCACTCTGGGTTGTTGGCTAGCTTAGCGTTAGCAGGTACCGAAGATGTGTTAGCAGCATAATGATTCTGTTATGGACGCAGTTTGCACATTACCATTGCGCTGTTGTCTTTTTGTGCAATAATGAAAATAAAAAAGTAATATCAACATCCAAGCTGCCCCACTATTTTCCTCCTCTGGCACAAAAACTAGCACAAGTGCAAGAGAAACCAATAAACTGATTGAATAGACAGGCGCTCTAACAAATCCAAGAACTTTAACTACTAAGAAAGGTTCTCAGTAGTACCAGTCACCATGCTTTCTAGTTAACCTCTCTCTAAATACGATCACTTCTGGCTTCAAAAAAATAAAGCTTGGACAAAACACTAATGTTGAGGCTTAAAATGTGGATTCTGCAGTGACTGATGGCACTATGGGTAGGCCCGGAGAGACATAACGAGAGTTTCAGTCATTAAGTGGACGAATGCTTGTCTATCACCTCATTGCGTGTCTGTGAAAGGTGTGTGTTCGACAGGGAGTGCCTCTTTTTGTTTGGGGAGGTTGGTTATGGCCTGTTAAATGTTTGTGTGGCTGGTATGCTAGGTACTAGTCTCATATGTCAGCTATGATTAACTTAAAATTTATGTCTCAGTGCTCATAAATCCAGATTTGTTGCATTTTAATTGTGACAGACTCTCACATGTACATGGATTAGGTGGTAAAACCCCCACTGTCAGCCTCTTGTCTCTGCCACAACCGCAGCAAACCGCAAGAAGCATTAGCGTTCTCTGGCTGGCTCGTTGTACAGTACATGTCACTATCTCAGCATGCACACACACACACACACGCACGCACGCACACACACACACACACACAAATATGGTTGCAGACTTTCGCAATCAGTGTGGCCACCACCACCCACCTCATGTAGGCCATCACAGTGGCTTAATGAGGGACAGATCCGAGAGTGGTTAGAGTTACGTTCTCTGCAGAGTGGAGCGCTGACTGGGACCGGTGTAAAGTCAACGATATTGGAGAAGAACGAGCAAGAAAGCCAGAGCTGGAAGGGTGCAGGGGGGTAGCATGATACTGATAGAGATAGAAGGAGGAAAAAAAAGCATATGCCATGTGGTCTGCATTTCACTGTAATCCCTGTTGTAGCCTGGTGTTCCTGCTTGTGCTCCTTCCTCAGCTCAAACCCAATCAGACGGGCTTTGAAACCTGAACAGTCGCTCTGGTTCTTCCCAAAACTGCCTTCCCCACTCTGCAGGAAATACATCCTTGGATTATGTACCATAAGTGCTGATATATGGTGCATAAACTGTGTTTATAGGTGTCAGGGGTGTAGGAAAGCATCTCAGGGTGTACTGCTCACACACTTATACACACACACACGCACACACACAAAATACTGCACAGTGCAAACTGTGGCCACATAATAATGCCGCTGAAAGACACGGGAAACGGGTGATTTTATTGAAATATGTCTGTCTGTGTGTGTGTGTGTTTGGAGTTGGTGGTGGAGCAGACTCTGCTCTCTTCTACTTTCCATCTTCTTGTCCATTATATCTGTCTCTCTTTCACTCTGTCTCACACACACACACACACACGCACGCACGCACGCACACACACACGTGTTTTGTAACAAAAAGCAACAGAAGCCTTTTTTGACACAGCATATATTCATTATTAACATACATTCATAGGCAGTATAGTCTTCAGTGTATAAGTCTTTACAGATCTACAGTATGTCTCTATGATGATAGCAAGTTATTATAGGAAAGCTTGGCTTTATGATGGTGGCATAAGATGACAATAGAGTCCTGAAAGTGGCATGGGAAACTGTGTGTGTGTGTGTGTGTGTGTGTGTGTGTGTGTGTGTGTGTGTGTGTGTGTGTGTGTGTGTGTGTTAGTAACAGGAACAGGGAACACTTGGTTATGTGATTTTGTGTGTGTTGCTGTAGGGCGAGGGCTCTATGTGCGCTTGGAGAGAAAGTGCTTCAGTCATCATGAGTGATGAACATGCTCGGCAACCCTCTGGCAGACCCCTTTTCTCTATGTCTGAATGTGTATTTACATTATGTCTGTTTGGAGATGCATGCATGTCACTATGTGTTAACTTGACTGTGTGTTGTTTGCATTAAGCTGACTAGCATTTGGCAGATGGAGGCGTGTAGCACAAGGTCAAAATCCACATTGATTCCCAAACGAGCACACAGCCGTGATGCAGAGGACATGCACCGAGGCTGACGGAGAAAGTGTTTTTCATGAAGGCTATCTGGTGTGTGTTTGTAGGTAGCAGCTGTATGCATGAGTCTGTCAGGAGCAATGTTTGTGAGTGTTTTGTTTGACCGATGCCCATCACCTGCCGACTGAAAAAACAGGACACAGCTGACAGTGGCTTTTGTACGTCCGTCATCATCCTCCTGTTGATAGGAGGACACTGGATGAGTGAGTAGAGCAGCATCAGGGTGTTGCGGAGGGCAAAATAAGTGACTCAGAAGCAAATGAGCCTCAGCGCAGCCATGTACACTCAGAAAGCAAATCACAAGTGTTCCTCTTTGTTGTTTGAGCCTCTCCTGTGGCAGACTCGCAGTCTAGATTTTTGTCACCAAGTGAGTCCCTGAACCAGCAGCAGCAGCAGCAGCAACAACAAGGGCTGACGGCCAACAACCCTCCGCCTTAACACAACCCCCAACCCCCCGAACTGCCTAGCCGTTTGTCTGGTTTGTCCATGATAATCTCCACTTGTCGGTTTGTCTGTGGTCCTTCGAACTGCCCCTGTCAATCCCCTCAGCAAGACTCTCAACAAATAAGTTAAACATTACAAAAATAAGGATCAATGACAAACCAAATATGACCATGAGGGAGCGAGTCAGGAGCTGAAAGATGCCCTCTACTTGAGAAGAAACAAACAGACTGTAGCTTTATAGGAAAGCCCATGCCTAATCTACTGATGTCCACCAAGGTGGCAAAAAAAAATAAAGGATCGGATGACCTTTGACCTCTTAATCAGGCAATCAGTCTGTGTCTGTTGAATAGCAGTAGGAGGCTGGGATGGTTTAAGGAGATGAAGGAACTAAACCTCCCTACTCCTTCTGTCCTTTAGCCGTTCAGGAGTACGGGGCATTGTTTTTGTCCATCAGCAGTTCCCTCTGTGCCTCCACCTCCATCACCGGCACGTGTGAATCTCCACCATTTTACGGCACTGTTTGCATTTGACATAACAGCACCAGTGGAACTTACAGCTGCACCTGTCCACCACCTCCACCTCCTGTGTCTGGAAGCCACGGCCGCAGCACATCAGCTCACAGCCGTCGATGGCCTTGGACGTTCGGTTACATTGGCGGCCCACCGTGCCCAGCATTCCTGGCATGCGTGGATCGTAATCGCAAAAATCTGGACTTGGTTCCAGGTAGACCAGGTCTTCATCCGTGTGAGGCTTGAACTGGGAATTGCGAGGAACTAGGACTTTTGTTGTGCCCACCTTCCGCTGCTCTACCTCGGTAGCGCCGTCAAACTTCTCCTTGATGATGTTACCCACCTTCCGAAATGGTGGCATGGCTTTCCAGCAGGTCTTCACCTCACAGGAGCCTGAGACGCCGTGGCATTTGCACTCCACACGCATGTGAGACAGGATGGCCTGCAAGGGTTACAAACAACATCTGGTTTGCTGAAACAACTTTGAAGCTCTGACTAGTATTTCTATTAAATGACTTCATACCTGACTTTGCATTTGTCTCAAATAATTTGTGTTGTCTTTGAGTTTTCTCACATATTGTTGCTTGAAATTTTCTTGAGTAACTTCATATTTAATTTGGAGTTCTGTTGAATGACTGATGACCGGACTTGATGTTTTCTCAAAGAATTTTAAAACTTGACTGTAAATTAATGCAATGCAACCCTACAAAAGGCCAAATGGAATTCCTAGAGACTTGACTTGAGGGTTTAGCTCTTAGAATTTTGGTTATGCTCACTGGGACTTCTCATTAATGGCTGAACAACATTAAACCTGTCTTAAAGAACTTGTGACATGACTTGACAACTTTGGGTTTGACGTTCTAGGCTGACTTGAGAATCGACATTGACTTGTCACACATGGTGTGACGCTTGGACTTCTCTTGAATAACCAGAGACTTGATGAGTCTAAAGACTCACAACTTGGCTTAGGCCTGTTTTTAATGAATATAATCCTGACTAGTTTTCTTTTCTTTTTTTTTACTGAAGGGCTAAAAACCTTTCGACCAAAAACATGTGTGTCCAGTTACAATGTGGAATACACCCTGGACCTGGCACTGGTGACGTAACACTTAATTTAAACTTATTCTCAAAAAGTTAAAACCTGACCTAGATGGACTCGTCTCAAAGGATGTAAGATTGGACTGTAATGAAAATCAAAACCCCTACAAAAAGGTAAAAGCTACTTTTTTAAAAATATCTTGATCCTTTGACTGACTAGAGACTTGACTTGGGAATGTGTCTCTTATAACTTGAGGCTTCACATCTACTTGAGAGTTGACCTTGGATCTTCTGTAAATAAATTCAATGTTTCAAGCTTTTCTTCAAGCTTCAAACTTTGCTGTTGTCTTGAATAACTCGATTGTTTCAAATAATTTGAACACAAACCACGGCTCTTTATCAAGAGCAGTGGATTACCTTTCTGCCCGCCTCATTGTTGTGCAGGTTCATGAGAGCCCGACTGGAGGACTGGCCTTTACTCCTCTCCCTCACATCGACAAAGGACTGAGAGAAGGCCACTCCATATGCAATGTTATCGCTGCAGCCTGACCACTGGAACCCTAATAAAGGATATTAATACAGACACAAGAAACTGTCATTTGTAAGGCCTCCAGCTTTTAAATGTTGCATTGATACTATACCACAAGCTATTTTTCATTCAGTGTCTATTCTCTATAAACTTCTAATTTAATGCGGAAATGTGCGTTGGGTGGCTTTAAAATATCACCATTAACAGTCTGACAGTTATGTCTGCTTGGAAAATAATTGTAATATTATATAGTCTTTTTCCTGCATTAAACTGTACAGGATCAGTTGGGCCTTGTGTTTCCTTTTCTGAGTGTGTGTTTGTGTGAAAGAGAGAGAGAGACCTACCCTCTGGACTGACTCCATGTACATTGTGGTCACAACCACATTTTTCCAGCTCCCCACTGCTGCAGGCCCTCGTGACCGCAAACGCCACACTGGCTGCTGAGATGGCATACACAAAGGCTGCTTCACGGGTGCCTAACACACAAGCATAAATACAAGCACACACAGTCACATTGTTTCATTATGCAAATGAAAAGAGCTTGTACTTCTCAACGATCAGATAAAGTGAATGCGTGTGTGTATACACACAAAAGTGTGTTCAAATCTAAAGAATTGGGCCCAGACATTAATACGCTGGAGCCAATATAAATGGAAACAAGCTGAAACGTTTCGCAGTATATAAAACGTGATGAGTTATTTATGTTGCAGTTTTGTAAATGCAGAACAGATAGACCTGTTTTAGTATTATAGACCAGCTTCAGTGTTGTCTGCCATAAAAGTGTCTTCTGGAATCGCTGCAGTGTATAATGTTACCTTGCGTGACCACTTTCCCAAACACAGGCATCGACTCCAGAGTGGAGCAGTTCCATCGACGGTTGCGAAACTGGAACTGACACTCATCTATAGCCAGCTGGGCTCCACGACGCACCGCATCCATCACCTCCACGCTGCGCTTACAGATCTGAACCTGTAGTGGACACACAGGAGCTGTGTCAGCCACGAACGAAGAGCGTGCAGCTAAAACGCTTCTATTGTTCTGAAATAAGCTTAAAATAAGTGGCATGGGTACTTTGACAGGTGTGACAACAGAGGAAGATGAAGGGGATATTTCTGTTCTAGGGCTCACGTTAGCTAAAAAGAGTCATTGGCTTGAACGTGTCAATTTTGTTGGTGGTGTTGGGCATTTATAAGGGAGTAACCTCGCAAACAATGCAGTTTGCTGTGTTTTTCCACCTATCCAAGAAGCTTCCCCATCAGCATTTAATTAACATGTTACTTACAATGATAAGCAGACTGTTCATATGTCCATCATTACGCTTTATAGATGTAGCAAACGTATTCGTCTAGCTACTGAATGAGCTCCCCACCCTCTCATCTATTTACAGTATATAGTCATTTATGAATCCAAAACGAACATGGGCAAAAATATCAGTGCTTCAGAACAGATCCTCAAAAAACAATGGGTAACATCATCATGGTTACTTCCATTGTTTAAGTATGGTCTATTGTTACTACCTATTTAGGCTACTTAAGCTTTAATGACATCATGATGCTTATATGCTCAAAGTCTAGGTTGTTGGTGTGCTAGTAGTTGTGTAATACCTGCAATTATTTGGCAGGTATTCTGTCAGAAAGCAAAATACAAGACAAATTACATCTGACCTGACGTAGGGGCCACATGACAAGTACGAGGATCATCAGAATTACATTCCATTGTAAATTTTCCTGAAGGGCAAATTTCATTGTAACCAATCCAAAACTTGTCAAGAAAATTTCACCCCAAACCGCAAATGTCAACTTTGAGGTGGCGCCAGAGGAAAAGTCAGGGGATCAGCAAAGTCATGTCTGGGACCCGGGAATGTCTGTAGAAAATGATGTCCCAATATATCCAGTAGATGTGGAGATATTTCCCTGGATAATGGAACATTTGGGATTGCTGGTGGCACTACAGGAAATGTCTGGGGATCACCTAAGTCAATAGAAGTTATCCTTTGGGGAATGTCAGTGTAAAAACAGTGGCAATGCAACCAGTTGTTAGTGAGACATATCGAGTGGCTGGCAGACCAACATGTTAACGTTATTACCTTTAAGTTTATAAGCCCCAACTATCATAGCAAAATTCTGTCCACATTGTTACCCATATGGTTTTCTTTAACATGCGTAAACAAGTGATTCGTCTATACTCTATATTTAGTTTTGTAAATGTATTCAGGTTTGTTTTGGATGACCTCTTGGATTTAATATTGGAAATGGTCCCTGGGCAGGATAGACCACAGGTAACCACTCAGTGAGCACATGTGTGCGTTCTACTCAGGACGGAATTTTCAAAGTTGAGGATTACAGTTTCCAAGCTTGGAGCGTCCAAGACTAACAACACCAAATGTAAACAATCAAAATGGCTTACCACGAGAAACCTTTTTTTTTTTTTTTTTCATGGCAGGCATGCAAATCAGCAAAGCTTAACTGCATACAGAACAGAGGAGGGCAAAACAACAGCTACAAGTGGCTGGAACAAATAATGTCACCACATATTTATCAGTTTTAAACACCTAACCAAACAGTAAACAAAATACCAGAAATGTTGCAAACAATGGATCTCGATGAGCCCCTCACTGAAGTGCGTTTGTAACTTCATAAACGACTTAGTAACTTATTACTACAAAGCCACTAAGTTGAGCGGTGTACCTGTCTCTGGATCAGGCCTCGTAACCGCTCGCACGTCTCCTCGTCCCTGATGCTCCCCACTGATGACAGCTTGGCGAGGTACCTGGTGGAAGAAACAAAAAACTTCACTAAAGGCTTCTTTAGTGAGCTAAACAAGCAACGTTTCATTTTATAAATACGCATTGATGAAGGAGACACAGTAAATGGCCTCAGTGTGGATTTGAAGCCAGGCCTCTGCATTAAACTTTATGGTATATGGGTTGCTTGCTAAACCGGCTAACCACCCCCCGCCCCCCAGATCATCAATCAGTGCAAATATGATACACATAGAAATGAATGAGTCATGAACAAACATTTACTTGGAGCCTACAGGAGGATGCTGGTGATGTACGTAAGAAGAGAAAGGAGAGTGACACATATGATGCAAGCAGCAGCTTGAGTATCCAGCCTGAACTAACTTGCAGACTTTCTCGAGCCATGCTCATCATTAATCATTCTTACAGTTGGGAAGCAGAGCTGCAAAAAGCTCCTGTGCCTTTGTGGGAATGTTTTGGATGAACATCTAACTGTGAGGACGCTGAGAGGAGGGAAAGTGGCTTATCACACAAACACACCACTTCCAGGCCAGACAGGTCAGGGAGATATACTGCACGCGCAGCGCGCAGCGCGCACACACACACACACACACACACACACACACACACACACACACACACACACACACGAGAACACACACACACACACACACACACACACACACACACACACACACACACACACACACACACACACACACACACACACACACACACACAAATGCTGTAGTATACTCTTTTCATTATTATTTCATTATAAGCAGTAAAAAGTACCAGCAGCACAAATAAAAAAGAAATGCTGCAACAGTTTTCATGTTTTGGACACTGCACCCTGGTGTGAGTATGTAAATACTACATGTGGACATCTGGATAGCACTTATACTGAACCACTGTAGAGCCATAAAGTGATCTTTAGAGGTGGAAAACATCTATTAAAATGCTCTTTTATTAAATATTGACATTGTGTATACTTTGGTTCCAGTTCAAGATCAAATTGATGTGTTTAATCCTTTAAGTAACTATCTCATTCACGTTTCCCGCTAACTGGCTAATTTCAAGCACTGTATCATTTGTTTTTGAATTTCTTTTTAATTATTTTGATCACAGATGAAGGGAAATTGCATTGTGATGTTTAAGATTTAGTATCTGTAATCAGGCAGAACAGATTATGAACGGCACAGACAGATGAGAGAGATTTTGTCTGAAGAAGATTACGGCTCTCATTACTTCCAGTTTTGCACTCTGACTTGATTCTGACTGTGGACGATCATATCTCCGGAAGGTAAAACACAGTTCAGTCTATTACCAAAATTACATGCAACATTTGGTTTTGAGGGCAAACACTTGACACAAAGTTGAGTTTGTCTCTTAATATCCGCTGGAATCACATGGTTATGGATGCAGAGGTAATTTTTTCCTGCTAATTAAATTACCTGAGGCGGTTTTTCCCGAAAGATGGGAGGAGGTGGAGGGAAGTTTGGAGAAGGAACCTGGAAACCTTCACGCTTTTGCGGGTGTGCCCTTTGCTGTCTCCGAGCTAATGCATTTTACTGAGAATGAATTGTCAACATTTCACAGACGAGGTATTTATCGATTTCACAGATGTACAGCTGGCATCCGTTTTGAGTCGCTGTCTTTCTCTTTATCGCTTTCTTTATGGACACATATGTGGAAATTCAGCTGGATAAAAGGTAGTTGGTGATCAGCCAGTAATAATGTGTGTGCAGTAAAGCATCAGGAAGCCTGCCTGCGAAGGGCCGCGTGGTAACCCACTTAACTCAGTGGAACCTTATCATCAGTTTCTGGAGAGGAGGAAAATAACTGATCATCTGCAATGCCTCCTCCTGCTGTTCTTCATTTACAGATGAACTATGACCAGGTCCTCCAGCCCTCCCACACACACAAAGGCTCCAGTCTGACATGCAACTTGATTGATATGCCGCTATCAATCCGAGTTGCATACCAGCATTGGCATTCACGTAAAGGAGAAAATTAAAATCAACCTATATATACGATACGCATGCATCACTCTCTGGACTATGCATCTTAAAGTATGATGTAGTGTCAAGACGCTTTGCAAACATGTGGGGCATATACAAATAGAAAGTGAGAGGGAAAAATGTTTGTGTTTTATGCTTCACTGAATGTCCGCTTTAAATGTAATCAAATATGGCCTATTATTAAAAAAAAAAATAGGCTGACATTTTGGGTTGCATGCTTACTCATTTGTTTTTGCAAAAAGATAAAGGAAGATTACAACTACTTTCTAATAGTTTAACACGGACTGGAACCCAGCGGTAACAAAGGCAGCCTACCAGCACTAAACCTCACTAATTGTGTCTTATGCATCCTGAATTTTAGTCCACACAAAAAGAGAATTGTTTGCCGGTAACTAGAACAAGATTAGCCAGATTGCGTGTAACACCCTATTAATGCAATGTCTAATTTTTGGCTAGATCAGATATGCATACTTCTCTATTTTCATCACACTTTTGGCTGCCTTGTCTACTGAACACAAAACAGTGACACACCCTAATCAGCATCAGCATTAAAACCACCTGTCAAATACCGTTTGTGCCAGCAAAACAGCAGTGAGCCATTAGAGCATAGACATAGACACCAAGGCCTTGGCGTGGATCTTTGGGGGTCCTGTGGGTCTCAGGGACAGTTTTGGAGGAACTTTGGAGGCCAATTTAAAGCTTAACTAATATTTCCTTGAGTTGGTTCTGAGCTGCTTTTGTTGTGTGACAGGGTGCATTGGAGAAGGCCACTGTCATTAAGGAGTGTTGTTGCTGTTCATTTCACTTGTAAGTGGTTATAATTTTGTGGTTTAGTGAATAACTGCAAATCTTATTTAATTTATTTAATTAAATTTATTTAATATTTTTTATTATCGAAAATATTTTCAACAAGATAATATATGGATCAGGACAGGTCTGGTACTCAGGGTCCTCAGGTTAAGAGGAATCATCTAACTCCAGCAGCCAAGCATAGAAATGGCTTCAGGGAAAAGGGGTATTTTAGCAATGTCAATAAGGAATAAGAGTAGGAGTGGGCAGGAGTCCAGGACTAGGGGCCATGGCTGGTAGACTACCTGTAAGGAAGGAGGACAACGAATGCTAGACAGGAAACGAACAGCTAGAATGAGTCTGAGAGACTATAGCACGCCAGGTACAATGACTGCGGAGAGTGAAGGTCGGGGCCAAAGCTTTAACCTGCAGGTGTGTGGAAATGGAAAACAGGCGCACCAGCCGAAGAAGCGCGAGAAACCTCTGCACACCACGCCCCCAGGAAGAACGTCATGCATACTCACATTCACGAGAGAGTGAGAGTGAGAGAGTGAGAAATACTACTGTCAGTATCACAAGTTGCTCGAATGGTGTCGGGCAGGTGAATATGTGGAAACAGTTTTACTAAAAGTAGCAGTGGTGAATAAAAGGATGCAATGTAGACAACCCATAGAGCATGGAGACCTGCACATTTTAGTAATAAATATCAACTACATCATGTATATTAAAAAAAAAAAAAATATATATATATATATATATATATATATATATATAGATATGGTTTTACCATCTAAATGTTCCTAACAGAAATTCATAATGCATAGTATCCCCTTCTCTAAAACTAAACCAATACAGTCCCCTGATGTTCATTTTCTCTCCTGAATTATGCTACACATGTTTGTGCTGCATAGTCCACCTAAAATCACAATATAGCACCTGTCTAAATATGTAAGTCTTCTCTAAAAGAATTTCAATAAACATTTTATATTATGACTTTCATGATGTGAGGATTTATTACAAGACTGTAAAATCCTCTTAAACCCTGACGGGGTTGTTTCACGTGCATTCTGTTACAGGGATGCGTCATAAGTCGCAATTTTTGTTTTCATGCATTTTATTTCACTTTCATCCTAATTCGTGGGTTTCAGTCGTCTCTCACTCTGAATCTAAAGGGCCGCATGCAGGAGTTTGAAGGAACGATTGATATTTTCCGCAACCAAACGAGAGGTACATAGTGCACTCGGCTGTTCAGGAGGTGCTCACCACAAAAGCAGCTGTGCACTTGTAACCACGAAAAGATAAACACATTTAAAGCAGAACAGAAGCCAACATTGTAATGGCACCTTGTAAGGTCTGCCACACATTAAACATAAAATTCTTCTTAAAGCATATATCAGGGCACTCAGGACTTAAATTCATTCGCATAACTTCCTGACCTTGTTTTGAGGAGCACATAATGGTTGCTGACGCGTTTTATCAGCTCCTATAAAACAGTACACATCGACAATGAATCATATGCGTCTCCGGGATGTTTATGACTTGTTGTCTGACAACCTTCTAAAGTCACTTTAATGCTTTGTAAATCCATCACTCAGAGGCATGCCATTATACATTCACTGCACATGGACACGCTGGCTTGAAGCACTGTGTTGTGTGCTTGACTCGTTCTGAAACACTCATTTTGGTAGAATCATTTCTAAATCTGATTCAAATAAACTCAGCCTGTACTTATCACAGAGTAGAAAGTTTTGTGCAGATGCATGCTAGAGCAGAAGACTTTCAAATACCTGGCATTTCTTTCTCCCTTTTCCTCTTTGACTCATAACATCTCTGATCAATCTCTTCTTCTTCTTTGATGCCCAAGAGTGTTTTAACGGTTGAGAGGAGCTGGTTGCTGAGTGCTTAATGGTTATTTAGTTTGTGGAAATTACTCAAACAGTGATGTGGGCAGTTCTAAAGATGATGCATCTTAATGTTCAGGTCATGAACCATTTATGCACTTCAAGAGCTGAGGCCGGACTGTTGAGTGCTTTATGGTTATTTAGTTGATCGAAATTACTCAAACACACTCAAGTTGAGTGAGGAGGCATATCTGGTCATTACAGTAAGTAGTGGAAGTGGAAGCGAGGAAAGAGGATTAGTGATAAATGATGTGTTTTGAAACATGTTTCAGGGAAGTATAGCTCTTTGTTTTCTGGAACAAACAAACAAACAAACAAACAAACAAACAAACAAACAAACAAACAAACAAACAAACAAACAAACACAAGAGTAACCAGAGCGTTCTGCCAGATAAACCCAAAGCTTTTGGTGGCTCGTGTGTAGATGGGAGGATTGTTCTCGTTCCAGGGGTGAAAAAGCAAGCTGCTGGCCGAGCATCAAGTGAGAATGTAAGCGAAATGGACAGCAGATGGTTCTGGTTCATGCACCGGTTGTTTGGGATGTGCTGAGCATGACTGGGCCGGCGCACCCCTTCAGACCTGGCACCAGTCCTGGCTTTCCCTGCCACAGCACCAGCAGGCTGAGTCTGTGATAATGCAACCTATAATACTCCCATTAGAGGAGGAGGTGAGTTACAAGGTGCATCTAAGGAGACGATGAATTTTGCGCCTAAATAGAGAATCACAAAGTTTTTTTTAAAAATAAAAATAATAAAAAATCCATCTGAGTGGCCGTATTTTTGTCTTGTTACAAGAGTAGCTGCTGCTGCTGCTGCTGCTGTTGTTGTTGTTGGTGGTGTTTTTGTTGCGGCTAAGAAATTGTTGTTTCAGAACCCGAAGGACACACCTCAGTAACCACTTCCCTTAGCCGCCCTGTGAAAAGGTCAGTCACTGGTCGCTTTGCATGGGTTGTACATATTTAAAGCCAACTTCAAGAAGTTTGATCTGACACAAGGAACCATGATGCATGCACTGATTGTAAAGCTGATAATAGGTTTTGACAGAATGTGATGTGAAAAGTTGAATTGCTACAGAGTGCCAAAGCATGCTTATGAAACTGAAGTCAGTTCTCTATTTTATTTCAAAACTTGAGTGTCAGCGTCACATTCTGGTCCCAGAAACATACCACCCAGCCACAACAGTCCTGGTTCAAATCTCACAGGAAACATTTGTAACATTTGATCCTCTCTCTCCTTTTGTGTCTTCTTTCTACTTCTCTGCTGTACACTTTTGAATAATGTTTCCTAAATACAGTCAAATATCAACAGCAGGTGAAATCATTATGTGCAATGTGAAACTGCTCACTCATATTAATAACCACAAATAGATTTTTCACAGACTAAGCTGTTCCAGTTGTCACTGTGGAAGATTTTGGTGTTTTTCTGCCCATTGGTTTGTTTTTTGTGATACAAAGTGTCACAATTTTGCTAGTCTCTCAGTTTTTTTGGCATTGTTTTTTTTAGCAGCTGCATGCAGATGTTTTTAGCTCTCTGCTCAGCATTTAGCTGCAGACAGACACGATTAACAAGTAGGTGGTGAACATACTGTAGCATTTAGAGTCAAATAGCTCCTTTGGGAGTTTAGAGGACCAAACCAGAGCTGGAAGGAGAGTAAAGATGGGACACGTGTCTGCAGATGAATGTAAATCTGCAGATTCATGTCATTAGTGATGGTGAAAATGAAGCTTTCTGAAGCACTCAATCATTATGGAGCAATTGCATTTTTTTATCCGTCCTCCACATGGCTTCATTCATGCCATTTTGGGCTGCACTGGGTTCTTTCTTTCTTTTTTTTTACGCTTGAAAATCAGCCAGATGCTCTGTGCCGTTCCTGTGTCTGACTTCCTGCCCTGATCATCTGCTGTGAAGCCTGCCTGACTGATGCACTTTCATTAAAAACAGGCTCATTCTTCAGCAGTGAGTTGCTTCTGGGTGGCTTACCTGGTGGAATCACAACTAATGTCATTAGTGAACTGCTGGTCACATTCTCAAGCAGGTCTCTCATCATGTGATAACCATACTCCAAAACCTCCACAGTTGTATTTCAATTCAATTCAATTTTACTTATATAGCACCACATCACAATGACAGTTGCCTCAAGGTGCTTTACATTGTAAGATACAGACCCTACAGTAATACAAAGAAAACAGAAAAGCCACACAGTCATATGAGCCCCTTTGAGCAAGCACTTTGGCATCAGTGGGAAGGAAAAACTCCCTTTTAACAGGAACAAATCTGCAGCAGAAAGACATAAACTGTGAAACCTATCCAGAGTGTACCCACTTGATGACAGCTCCCCCACCCTGACCCTGAATGTATAATGCAGCTAAGAAAATGAATGAATCGATGGGTTAGTAGCTTGCTGTGCTCTGCTATTATGTCTGACTTTACAATAAATGACCCATGCACTAAAAAACCTCAGATTTGTTAGCCCCCATAGACTGTATATAAAGATGGACATAGCCACAGTGACTTCACCCACAGACATCTATTTGACTTCTTCAAGCAATGAGTGGAGTTGCCCTCTGCTGGCCAGTTGTTGTTGTCCCACTTCAAATCATAATTTTATTTTTATATAGTGGCAGTAAATATAAGTTTTTATACAATTATACAATTTTTTCTTTTTTTTAAATGTGCTGACTGCCGTTGAACAGTTTCCATATACTGTTTTGTGTTAAATCAAACACTAATTTCCTGTTGAATTTATGTGTTTGTGACAAAGTAAAGCACGCTCTTTTATGGAAGATGAAATATTGCCTATTGCAGTGTGAGGATGCCTTCTGCAGGAGGTAATAAATGAGTTAAAGATGTTGCTTTCATTGACAGCAAGCTCTTAATTAAAGCAGTGTGGGATAATGAGAGTTCACCTCCATTCAGGCATGCTCTGCACTAAACCCAGCTGACACAACAGAAAATTCACATGCAACCTTAGACCTAGGGGACAAATTACTCTGGCACCGGCCAGGCAGGGACTGTGCAGGAAGGCGAGCAGCAAATCAATAGAGTTTTATAGACCTGAATCACATCTAAGTGTTCCTCCTTAGCTCCGTTACTTTCATTCATCTTTCTGTCTTAGCCTGTTCAGTAGAGGAGTGAAATGACAAATTTTCAGACTGCTGTGGTGTGTATTATCATGTTTCTCACTCTCTGTTAGTTGATGTGATGTCTCTATCCTTACTATTACACCTGTTTTTATGCTTGATATGAACCCACTTCACGTTTTTCTGCAGTTTTACGTTACAGACAAAAAGTCATTGATGGAAAGTTTATGTAAGAAGTCTGTTTAAAATTTGGGCTGAACAAAACTAATGGCTGCCACCTGTAGGCACAACTTATGATTTCTGGTAAAAAGCACTCAACATAGTAACAGGAAGCATGCATACAATATCTAAAATGTTGCAAAACATCATAAATAAAAAAGAAGTCTAAACCCAGTGTCAAAATTATTTGTAAAGAACATTTCTAGCATTGTTGCCTCACAGCAAGAAGGTCCTGAGTTCAATTCCACCATCAGGCCGGGGTCTTTCTGTGTGGAGTTTGCATGTTCTCCCCGTGTTTGCGTGTGTTCTCCCCGGGTACTCCGGCTTCCTCCCACAGTCCAAACACATGCAGTTTATGGGGATAGGTTAATTGGAAACACTAAATTGCCCATAGGTGTGAATGTGAGATTGACTGTAAGTGTGAATGGTTGTCTGTCTATGTGTGTTAGCCCTGCGACAGACTGGCGACCTGTCCAGGGTGTACCCCGCCTCTCGCCCCAAGACAGCTGGGATAGGCTCCAGCACCCCCCGCGACCCTGAAAAAGATAAGCAGATGCGAATGGATGGATCTTTATTAAAAACTTTTGAACATCCAGTTG
>VURO01049575.1:3632-25175 GCA_015108175.1 Pelvicachromis taeniatus | reverse complement strand
CTGTCTATGTGTGTTAGCCCTTGCGACAGACTGGCGACCTGTCCAGGGTGTACCCCGCCTCTCGCCCCAAGACAGCTGGGATAGGCTCCAGCGCCCCCCGCGACCCTGAAAAGGATAAGCGAATGGATGGATGGATTTCTAGCATTTCTGGGAGTGGCATTTAAGGTGTACAAGGACATGGTGGCATTTTTCATCATGTACTTGTTTTTCTGAACTGTACAATATTTATTTAAGGTAATATACTACACACCTGTAGATACTATGCAAATGAATTCTAATTAAATATTTGACTTAATATGATGTGCAGAAATCTGAACACTGGTTAAAGCCAGTTTCATTTTTAATTGTTGTTGTTGTTGTCCATATTGCTGGCATATCAGAGTCGATGATTTTCCACAGCTGAGTTTCTGGAATTATTTTCTGATCCTTCTCAAGACAATTTTAATAATAAAGTGTAATAATATTATTATCATAAGGCATCAGCTCAGTGTGTTTAGGCACGTCATGGCCAAGATGACCTGGTGAGGTTCAACTCGAGCATCAGAATGGTAAAGAAAGATGATTTAAGTGACTTTTAACGTGGTATGGCTGTTAGTGCCAGACAGACAAGTCTGAGTATTTCAGAAATGATGATTTAGTGGGATTTATACTCACAACAAACTCTCTGGGGTTTACAGAAAATGGTCTGAAGCAGAGGAAATATCCAGTGAGCGGGATGAAAATATCTTGGTCATGCCAGAGGTCAGAGAAGAATGACCAGAGTGCTGCAGACAGACAGGAAGGCAGAAATAACTCAAATTTGATCTAATTCAGTGCAGTTTTATTATATAGAGCATCTCAGAATGCACAATACATCAAACCTTGAACCAGATCAGCTACAGCTACAGGAGACGACACCAGACCCCCACTTCTGTCACCAAAAACTCACCAAAGTTGGACAATGACAGACAGAAATATAATTTCCTGGTCCAATAACTCAATTTCTGCTGGAAATTTTGGCTGGTAAGGTCAGAATTTGGTTTAAACTACTTGAAACCATGGAAACATCCTGCGTTGTATCAACATTTTCAACTATCGGCGATCTCAAGCCAGTGTCTTCAACATGACATTTAGTTGATTGTACTCAAAAGTGTGCCCCAGTCACCATCTTTGGAACCAATAGAGGTCCCGTGGGTATGGTTTAATGGGAGATTTACACACTGGTTGGCTACACGGATGTCCAGGTTTAAAATCTGCAAAAAGTGTTTGATGCTATTTTGTCAATATGAACAAACTTTGATTAATGTTTCCAGCATAAAACATTAGGGCAGTCCTGAAGGCAAAAGGAGCGTTTGCCTGAGAACTGTAAACAAGCCTTCCAGTAGCAACAAATAATATCATATTACACCAGTAATCATTGTTCAACTATACTTATTTACAACAAGGGTATTCCTACATACCTCTGCTTCTATCGCTATCATTTTGGTTACATTACCACTGCTAATAAGTATTTCTACCCGGTTGTAATGGTTGTTGTAGTTGAGAGTATTTCTTTCATCATTAGCCACTAACTGACAGCTGAAACACACAATTATACCCTGAAGTATAGTCAACATGATTTTTGCCTGTCTAGAGTTCGCATCATTTCTGTCGTCAGTAAAACTGACCCTGGATCAACAAAGAGTGTTGTATGCAGACTTAAAAGCACTTGCTTATGATGAAAAAAATTCTTCTGCTGAGGTGATTTGCAGTCCATCAGCAAGTGTGAAAAATCATTAACCACACACACAAATGATGTGGACCCTCAAAAATCCCTTTGGCGCCTCTTGTGCATGCAACGAGTCCTCAGGCAGTGCATTCTTGCAGCACACTGTACTGCAGGGCCATCAGTGTTCACACGCAATTTAACATAGTGATGACAAAATCCAAAAGAGAATCCAAACCTTTGACCTCTGATGGCTGGAATTACATATACCAAACCTTATCAGCAGAAGCCATTTCAAACAAGACTTTTCAGGAAGGATCTTCATTGTACCCAAGTGACCGCTCTCTATGAATCTGGCTGCAGCCGACCTTCATCTTACCTACACTGACTCAGCATTTCCTGCTTAATGTTAAGTGATTATGCTGCTGACGACGCCCTGTGGGTATGAGAGACATTTGTCAAGAATCAGTCCAGCATTTTCTTAACCACACAAGCCTCGAGTCTGAGGCCATAAATTCCAACTATCCACAGTAAGCTTCACATTGTTTCTTTTAATTTAGTGTTATTATATGTTATTATATATGTGTACTGTGAAACATTAAGCCTATGTTAAATGGTGAAGAATGGTTTAAAGCATTAATGTTAATAAATATGACAAACAAAAATAAAAGGAGTATTAAAATCCCATATTCTGTTTATTACTGCATCATTGGTTATAGCACAGTGTCATAAATTACTAACAGTATAATGGCAGACACTAAAACTGCTGTGCAAAATGGTGTTCATGAGTTAAACACTGTCACCGTGTTGAGTGTAATGCATTACTTTTTGACAGGTTAGCATCACCAGATTACTTTTTTTGCTAGGTTGTCTGGGTCTCAGTCACACAGGCCTACAGACTGATCAGTGACATCCATCCATCTAGTTACAGTCACTAATTAACCTGTGAAACACGTGAGTAGTTGCTTTGGCCAGTGAGAGGAATCCTAGAGAGAACCCATGCAGATATTGGGAGAGAACACGAAAACTCCAAACAGTGGATTCAAATCCGGGACCTTCTTGCTGGGAGGCAAGAGTGCTTCCCACTACACCACTGTCCTGGCCCATCATGAGAATCACTGTCCACAAGGTTCATGTTCTTTTTATTATATCTGGTTCATATGTACAGCATGGAAGTAGTTGTTTTTTTACAGGCAGTATAAGTTATACATGTGGTATGTGATACATCAAGTTTGGATTTCAGTGTCACGAGGGTGCACTGCATGAAATGGATCTGTTTTAGGGAAACTGAGGTCATCAATAAGTTTCATATTTTGTGTATTGAGTGGCAGCACTGAGTTTAGAGACAGTCTGTTACTGCAGCGCAGGAATTCAAGTGAGTTTTTGTGTGTGTGATGAATGTCTTTGTGCTCATGTACTGAGTTCAACCTCATATCCTCCCTTTCCAGTCATACATCAATAAAAGCCTTATTGGCCCTGTTTGTGCTCGTACTCATTTCTATCCCCGTTTCTCTCAGTTTGTAACCCTTTCTCAGTGGCATCAGGGCCTGTGACTTGCTGCTGATCTTCAATGAGGCCTCAAACTGCATTCTCAGGAAGAGATTAGTGCTTACCACCCATCGATTATCATCTGTCAGTATACGTCATCTTATCATGATTGAGTTTATGCTCCTTGGTGGTGAATATTGGACGACTGGGGAATTTTGCTTTTGGTTTGTTTGTTTTTATTGCTGTAATTTTTGGTCTGTCAAACATTTTGCTCCCAATAGAAAAATATTAACAAATACCAAAGTTATTAGCACAAACTGTGGCAAATTCATGAATCCCAGAGGATGATTCATGGTTCAGGCATCACTCTTTCTGCTCAAACTTACTAATAGGGCAGCATGTTTTTTACTAGCCTTGAAAAAGTGTGGCACACACTGGAAATTGAGATCAGAGCCTTCAGAGTATTTATTTCTTTTGCATTACTATTGAAACCAATACATTTCAAAAAGTTTACATTTTACTTTTAAGGTAAATGAGTAGTTGGCAAAGTTGGGTGTAATTCATTACTGGGTTACGTTTCTGCATTAATGTCATGATTCTGGGTCTTTAGACCCAGCGTTTTGAGTTTATTTTGATGTTTGTGGTTTATGTTTAAGTCCTTTAGGTTTTCTTTCAACGTTCATTTCTACTACGCCTAGGTTGCCATTATAGTTCTTTGTTATTAGATTCCCCTTGTGTCTTCAACCCCTGTGTTTAAGTCTTTCTCGCCCTTCATGTGTTTCATGTCTGCGTGTTGTCAAATTCTTGTTGTATATGTCGGTCTCATTATGTTTCCTGTTTTATTTTGAAGAGGTCTTGTGTTCCTATGTTCAATGTGTTTGGTTTAACTCTCCCCCTGTCACGTCGTTATGTGCATTCGTATCAGCTGTTTCCCCGGGTGTTTCCACTTCCCCTGATCACCTCCTGTGCGTATTTCGTCTGTGTGTTTCCGTCAGGTCATCTGCTCTGTTCACGTCATGTTTCCAGGTTTTTCTCTGTATCCATGCCAGTTCAAGTTTTTTTCATGTTTTAATCTTAGTTCACCCAGTTTAGGTTATTGTTTAGTTTCACCCGTGCCCTTTGTTGGTGTTTATTTTGCCAGCCTTAATAAAAGGCTCTTTTTCCATTTACGATAAATTCAGATTAGAATAGTTAGAACTTTAATCCCTCGGGTGGGTTCCTCCGGGAACTGCAGTAGTAAATTTTGTTTCTTGCGTGTTTGCACTTGGGTCCTCTTCCTCACTCCACACAGTCTGCTTCGCAGCCGGACTGTGACAATTACATTGAATAATGAAATTGCTGTTATAGTTTCCTACGTTTTCCTGAAGATTCTTCAGTTATCTGGATGACAGGAGACAGAAAGACAAAAAACATCAATCATGCTCATCTGATTTTGGTTTTTGTCTATGGGGGAGGAAAATGGTGGAGAGATTTGTACCTTTTGAGGGGTAGAGATATGGATATTTCTTGTATTTTTATTGCACAAACTGATAATACTACCACGGTAAAGTGCAATAAGGACAAACAGCTGTATCATAATGTTAACACAACTTCAGCTCTTTGCAAACATCTGCACAAGCATCATGCTATCAGCAAACAACCCAGAGTAGTGGTAAAGCCGAGTTCCAGCCCAAAAGCCAGACCCTGATCTTTAACAACCAGCAAGGGCAGTGATGAGGACTCAAGCTGTTAGCATTGTAGGTTCTGGTTCTACCAACACGGTACTGTCGCTACAGAAGAATCAACGTCCCGATAGCTCTGAAGTCTCTTTGGGGTGGTTTTTAACTTAATTTAAAAATTCTGAACGAAAGATCCTCATTAAGACAGGAATTTGTGTTGACGTATGGGAGTGTAGCCTAAGGCTTATGTTATCAACTGGTAATTATGTGCTAGTATTTTAGGTTATGTCGTGTAAATAATTACTTTCTGCTCCTTACTTTCTGCTGCAAGTAATGACTTAATGTGCACCATTACTGTGTAATGCTGGATCTTTTTTTGAGTAACACTGGTAGTGTTTGCAAGTCAGTGCACTGATGCCCACCATGAGCTTGGTTGTTAAAAGTAACAGTTTCCTCCTTACTTAGCACTGTTTTGATTTATTTTTTTGACTTGACACGATATGAAAAAAAAATGTATTTGAAATACACTGAATTGTTTAGACTTTTCTATGACGCTTTAGCATTTGAGTGAGTTTGTAGTCACTGTGTTTTGTTGTTGCTCAGTAATTCATTGATTATTGTACAAGCCTTGCGCTTTTAAAGGGTCGTGCATTTTATTCACATTATGGCATCTCTAAAAGCCGAGGAACTGGAAAGAATTTCACATAATTTAATTAAATTAATTTTACTTTTATTCTACTCAAGCAGTTTCTCTTTTATAAAGAAACCCCCCACATGCAGGGCAGTGGCTGAAAATCTAGTCACTTCTTTGTTTTGAAAATTCTACCAAAACCAGCTGTGAGATAACGCCTCAACACAGAGACCCACTTTTTGCGTAAAGCTGCAGCTTCTCTGCCAACCTAAACACAGCTTGACCACACTGCAGTGACCTCTGTCTTTGCTGGAGTCTTGGATTGGTTTGAGATGCACTCCCTCATTACAACACGTATGAATCTCCCTGTATATGATTACTGTCTCTCCATCTCCTGGCAAATAGCTTTTTTATGACATGTAACCTTTAGAGGAAAAAGGAGATCTAAACTTGCATTTTGGGATTTACATTCCACTTAATAATATCAAGGGGGGAGGGTTGGGACATTTTTTTGAGTAAAGCTGGTCTGACTGGAGCCAGACGCAGAGGCCAGACAGTTTTATTGCACTGCGGGATTACTGGCTGAAATGAAAGTGTATCATCACGGCTACCAGACCCCTGATCTTCACGGCTGCTGACGGGCCAATTCGTGACCTCCAAAGGTAACAAAGCCCGGGGAGATTTTTACACAAGAACAAACACGTACCTCAGCCAAAAGAAGAATGACCTGTGACATTTGTTCTGATACCACCACAGGAGACACCCGGATGTTCAGCTAATTAGGAAAGAAAAGAGTCCCGACTGTGCTGTGATGGGGAGTTCAAATCAGGTGAGATTTTATTTACATTCCTACCTACTGAAACAAATACAATTGCTACTAATAATTTAAGAAAATACAAATACTGAAAATAAGCATAAAACAGGACCTGGGAACCATGACTAAGAAAAGCTTAAAGGGAAACATTGGGAGACACCATTTGAATGCATTATTTAAACTCCTGACAAGTGGAAGGAAATGCTCAATACACTGAGAGCAGAAAAAGGTAGCAGAACAATGAAAATCTTTGCACACTTTGTCGTGATCTATTCTAATGCATTCATTTGCAAGTACCATTCAAATTGCTCCGTTTAGAGGTATTTTTAATCTGGTGATTATGGGAATTTTCATGCATCACATAACAATAATAATATAACAGATCGTATCATGTTTTAACTTTGCGAAAAATGTAGTGAAGTGGTACCACAACCTCTAATAAATGCAGTTACACTTCACTAGTCATCTCCACATCTAGTAATTGAGTAAATTAACAATCCCTGCACGCAAAGTGCAACAATGGAGTTGTACTATAAGTGAACTGAAGGGAACTGGAGAGGAATCATCTTAAGTGACAAGGGGGAAAATCTTCAGAGTTAGCTTATACTGAGCACCTTCAATATTTTATTTGAAGGTTGCTAATTGTTCCAGTCTTCTTCAATCTATATTCTACATCATGGATGCCTATTACACTTATCTATAGTTGCAATTTGAAAATCTTTTCCATAGGTTCATGAATAAAATTCTATTGAGAACATGCTGAAGCCTAATCTTTAAAAAAAATAAATAAATACTGATGGAAAGATGTCCAATACAGGCAGCTGGAGCCTGATAGGCCTCATCCACTACTTCTAGTCACTAAACTGAGCCCCCTCACTGTGTGTTTGTGCTGTTGGAGCCTTTTGGAGAATTTTAAATTAATTATCTGACTGATATTATGTTTTGCTGTGTGGTACAGACCATCCCCAGAATTTTGTGATCCAGTTGTGTTGGGTTCTGTGAGGCCAACAGGCAGACAGCGAGTACAAATTATTCTTCTTGCAACAGCAACAACATTTACTCGAAAGATGATATTTGTTATTGTTCGTCATCCAACCATGTTCACCACTATATAGTCTTTGTAGAACAATGTATTTCTTTCTAGATTTGGCTCATTTTTAAAGCATTTATGTGAACAAGTGACTACCCTCAAATTAGTACATTTTATGTGTAGAAAGTTTTCTTTGCTGAATCTTCCACTTCTCTTTATAAAAACAGAAAACAGTTACTATTATAGGATTTGTTGTAAACGTAAAGTCTGTTTTGCCATACCTGTGTTATTGATTTTATGAAATTGAATATTATTCTATCCTTTGTGATAAAGACACATCTGAACCCTGTCATCCCAGGTGGAATTAATACATGTATATCGCTATTCTCAGTTGCTTGCAGAGCTTCAGGCACTGGATATTTCCAAATAAGTGACCCCACCCACCTCAGTCTGAACAAACAGTATTAACACGATTGATCAGCGGGGAGTAACCTGCGATCATTACCGCCAATAAACTCCAGTGTGCATGAAGGTTCATTCTGACGGGAGGATAAAAGGTGGAGAGAAAGTGTAATTTGTTACAAACACATCTTATCCTGACACCGAGTGGCAAACAGGATCAGGCCTTTTATCTAAAAATCCAGGAATGGAATTAAGTTTAACCAGCCTTTATTATACCCCCCACCTGCTGATGGAAACAGTGAATATGTTCTGTTCAGGCTTCATTTTTCAGTCTTCTCTCCTTCCTCTGAAGCCATGGGGGCAGCAGCCTCCAACTCCTGACCATCACAGCGTGAGCAGAGCGCTGGCCAGTGTTAAGTCTCAGTAATTAAGGCTTCATGCTGTTCAACTTTAAAAGCTCCTAAATGGGCCTCCTGCTGCACCCCCCGAACCTCTCTGTTTCAAGTAATTTATCCATTTTGACATGAGTTGTACTTTGCTTGATTCTCAGGTCTCCTGCTACACTGCTTGTGTTGTGGTGGAACAAAAGAGTTCTTCTTCTCCTTTTGTCTCTGCTGCTTTGTCATCCCTGCTTCTGTATATGATCATGGTTGTGTTTAATTAAGTCAAAAGTGCCCTAATTTAAAGTAGAGGGGAAGTAAGTCATGGAAGAGATTCTAAAGAGAAAACAAAGAGAAGATCAAAGGCTGTACCTCATTCATGTTGGACTGATTTTGGTTGTATGACTGCTGAGTTTTGATCTGTTATACATCCACTGATGTAGCTAACTTCTCTTGATTTAATTGATAACCTCAGCAAACTTGAGGTTATCAAAAACTTGAGGAAGTTAACTGGGCAGCAGCACAATTTGCTCTGAATTACCTATGGCACTATGTACAGTCGTGAAAAAAGCACTCTTCATGTAATCAAGAATGATAAAAGAAGGAGGGAGGCTTCAAAATATGATATTACTGCAGTAAATTACCAAAGCCTCTCAACAAAAGTGAAGCTAATTAAAGATAAAGTATCTGAATTTCAGGAGCGAGACCACGCCTCCAAACATGCTCCTTCCAGTTCTTATCTATACACGTTCCCCCAGTTCTACAAGCTGTTCCTTCTCATTTACGTGCCCTCCCTCTCTCCCTCCCTCCCTCCCTCCCTCCCCTTTTCAATTCTTTAACTTCTTCACTTCTATTTAGTGCATGGGGATCTGCCAGGCCCGGGAGCCGCCGCCAGTCCTCTTTGAGGCCTTTCCCAAACTGCAGCTCAATTCATGTCCAAGCCACTCACCTTTATCTACTAAAATGCTGTGAAACCTAAAATGAGGACGTGTAGCCAGCTAGTGAAATGGTAATTTTAAGAAAATATGGAAGTGCATAAAATAACATAAGTGGAGCATGGCAGAAATGATTATAGATAAGAGCATGCAGCCAGGACAGACATAGTTAAAATATCAAAACCAAAATGACACAACAACATGAGTCATGAAATGACAACATGACTCAAGTTATAATGATGCTGGCTTCTGCTGCTTTGAATTGTGACTGCTCTGCCTGACCCTGCACTAAATCACAGCTATAATTCAGATATGTTAAAGTCTCGCCGATGTTGTTCTAGCAAAAAAAGCATATGTCCTGACTGCAAGCCCAAGTGCTGGTGATACATCATCCAGAGGAACAGCTGAGTGTGACAAGCTCATCTGTCCCAGCCAGGAATCACGTCAGGAAGCAGGGAAACAGCTTGACAAGAGACTCAAGAGGAAGACTGGAAAATGAAGACAGCCAACACAAATCAGAGTTAAACAGGTAATAAAAGATAAAAGCCGAACTAGCAGACTGATTCATAACAAGATGAGCTGGCAGGGGCTAAATTTGAGGTGAAATTTTATGACCACTGATCTGCTCTGAGAACTTGGTACAAACATCAACAGCCTCTGCTGGTGGTCTGCTGGCTGCTAAGCTCTGACACCGAAGCAGCGAACCGGGCAGAAGTCACATGACGAGCGCCGTCACATGCACAAATGCACACAGTCGGCGGTAGCAGAGCGGAGTGTGGACTGCTTGTCCGGCTGTCAGACTGCAGGTCCAGCTGTTCACAGGAAGCGTGCAGCGGGAGCGGTGGGTGTCCGCTCAGTCACATTAGATGCTGCTTATTGGGCCTTGTAGAAGTAGCAGCCTGACAGACGCAGGCAGGTGAAGGAGACAGAGACTGAACACTAAAAATAACAACAGAGCATCCAGAGAACAACAGAAAGACAGATGGAAATGCAGACAGATAATGATCGATGGTAGTGGAGAGGTCTTTTTTAGGCAGGCTAAGAGCATGGCCCTGAGGATGACTGTGATTATTGGGTGATCAGGTTGTCTTTGGTCAAGACTAAAATAATGGACAGATATTCAGTGTGGCTGGAAGATGTATTCCATTGACTTTAGTGACCCTGTGACTATTTCTCTCCCACGATTGTTCTCAGACAAAGAAGTTAAACTATAATGCAAATAATAAAATAAATAAAAATCCAAGATGAATTCTAGTTTAATAAAGGCTGCTTATTACCAATGCAAAAGTCAGTCATTTTGCTCAGTTTCAGGATGTAACTTTCATCTGGTCATCCATGACTCACCTGGCCACTCAGGTTGTCCAGATTCCCCTTTTTCTGGGATTTTTGAGGAAGAAAAAAAACCAACTTATCTCATCAATGGTTCAATGCATCACTGTGTAAATGTACAGTGCAGCTAAATTATGAATGAACTGTGTTTAACTATATTTTTTTGAAAAGCTGAGTTTGGCTTCACCATCCAGCCAGACCTGATTATTGATTGAATCAAGAAATGGCTGAAACAGAACCAGTCAGACAAAGTGAAGCAGACTAAAAATGTTAAAAAGCACATCATGCCACAAACTACAGAAACATTGACATCTGTCAGTCTGCAAAGGGTTACAAACCTATTTCTAAGCTTTGGAACTCCAGTGAACCACATTATCCAGAAATGGAAAATGACTGGAAAGAACAATGGCGATTCTTCCCAGGCTTGATTACCAAAATTACTCCAAGTGTCCGTGAACAATTCGTTCAGGAGGTCACAAAAGAACCCAGAACAGCATCTAAAGAACCGCAGGCCTCACTTGCCTTGAGTAAGGTCAGAGTTCATGATTGAACAATAAGAAAGAGACTGGGAAAGTTCAAAGGTGAAACCCAATTCTGACCAGAAGAACATGAAGGCTTGTCTCACATTTGCCAAAAAACATCTTGGGGAAAATATTTAGTGGACTCATGGGACAAAAGTTCAGAGTTTTGGAAGGTTTGCATCCCATTACATCCAGTATAAAAGTATCACTCCATTTGATAAAAAAGAACAGTCAACACTCACAGATGGTGGTGCTAGTGTGATGGTCTTGGGCTGCTTTGCTGCTTCGGAGTCTGGACAATTGATGGAACCATGAGATCTGCTCAAGCACAACTGGGTTATGCAGCAGGACAGTGATCCACCTCTGAAACATAATTAACAAAATGAAGGTTTTGGAGTGGCCTTGTTAAAGTCCGGACTCATAACCTTAACAGGCCACTCATAGTCAAAAACCCTTCAGAGTGGCTGAATTAAATCAATTATGCAAAGACAAGTGGACCAAATTTCTCACAAACAATGATGACAAACACTTGATTATAGTTCGTGCTGCCAAAGTTGGAACAAGCAGGTTTGGGTTTAGGTTACGTTTTGCTTTATCTTTGTGTAATATTAAAATTTGATTAATGATCTGAAAAAAAAAGAAATAAATCAAACTGTTTCACAGCACTGTAAGTATACAATGTTAAAAAATGTAATAATATGCACTTGAAGCTTCTGTGATAATCATAGATGAAACACTGTGTTCTGCTGTGGTTTAATCTATTACCCACAATTCCCTAATGTCTTTACTTTGCAACGGTGAACCTTAAAAAAAAAGATGTGTGAGACAGTGTTCTTTTACTACTTTCTTGATTAATAAATAGATTAATGGTTACAATCACGCTGCATTTTGTTAACTCTGTTATCTTGTGGTTGAATGTTATACCTCAGTGTGTCTGCCATATTATTGAATGGGAAGCCACTTCTCCTAATGCGTGTATATGAAGGAAGGAGGCCTGTGAATGGTATCTGGTTGAACTTTCATACAGTTTTAAAGTGGTTTTGTTCTATATTTATTTCTGATAGAATGTGGTTAATTTCCATGGGCTGTCTCACGCCCACAGGCCAGTCTTCAGGCTCCCCGTGCAACTCCATTTAAAAAATCCTGGAAATGCCCACAGTTCTTGTGGTTCACCAAGCAGCAGCAAGGCCTCAAACATGCTCAACTCAAATATGCAAATGGAAATGACAATGTCTGACCCAGCTGGTGTAAACATGCAACCCTAGTGAACAAACAAAAAGGTGCACCGTTGGAGGTCCTCGATCTCAGTCTTCGAGGAGGCCATATAGACTAGTTAAAGATATACAGTGTTTCCATGACCACACTAGTTAACAATCGACCTTGGATGATTGTGTGCTTACTGTACTGAAGAAAAAAAAAAGGCAGAATATACAACGAGGAAGAGAGCTTCATTTTTCATGTAACTACAGCTCTAACTTGTTTGGCATTGAAAGTTTTTCAGGTGACACGCATCAGAATGTGCAGCTTTCTGAGTGCAGCTCAAATCACTGTGTACTTAAACTGACCCACGTCTGGAGTTTCAGACAAAGTTCTCACAGTGAAATATCTCAGCATCTCCAAAATGGCTATTCATAGTTCCCAGATGACGTATTTTAATGACTTTTGTGATCCTCTGACTTGTCCTCCAGCGTCACAAGCAGTTTGACATTTTTGCGTTTTATTGAACTATCCTGACAGTCATTGGACGAATGCCCTGAAATGATAAAACAAGCAGTTTCTCCAGGCACACCATATATCTTTCAATAATAAATACGCAGGTCCGGTCGACTCCTAACAGCATTTCAGTCTGCTTCAAACGTGTGTTGTTGTTACCTTTTATATACCCTACGGTCACTTCCCAGGGACCACTGCATTGTTTTGGAGGGATTAAAATTCACTGAAGATTATATCTGCTTCAGCACTGCAGAACAATGGAGGGGGATGTGGGGGTCTCCCTGTCACCGCCCAGTAACATGGCTGCCCACCCATTCTGATCAGAGGTTGTGGCATACCCGGAGCCCAATTAGAAGCTGGTTTATATAAAAACCACACAGGTAACTGTCTGCTCCTTTCACCCTGAACATGAGTGCTTTTTTGTCTTTAAAGGTGGCTGCAGTGATAGCCATTCTCCTCAACAAATGTACTGATGGATGTTTTCTCACTGCTACACTCCCCCAACCTGTATGTTTATACTATATTTAATGGACTCCTGAGAAAACCACTCTGTCTTCCCCATTTAATTTTATATTGTACAGCAAGATATGCTGCTCTCAGTACTTTTCCTTAAAGTGTCTCTGGAAAACTTTCTGAGTCAGCAGAGAGAAACGCAGCCTCACAGCAGCAAGCTTTTCCATGGCAGCAGAGCAGGCTGGGAACCGCACACGGGATCTGATCTGTGAATGGCCCTCAGTGCAATCCAGAGTAACAATGCAGCTCATCGATGAAAACCTTCATTGTCTTTGCTCTCAGTCTCTGAGGAGTCACTGCACAAAGGGGGTTTTGTCACAGTGCCCAGCCTCTCTCCTTTGTCGGAAGTACACCCATTTATACAGCAAACAAGTCAAATCTACTGCTTAAAGGTAATGCAGCAGGGTTTCTAAATATGCCCTGCTTCAGATATGAACCCCTTGTCTTCTGGAAGCTTTTGTATAAATTTGTATGCTCTTTTCTTTCCGCACTGCAGTAGAAAGCGGATAAAAAAAGACGATTTGCATTGCGGCAGTCGTGTTGGTGATATACGGCATCATTTAAATGCTCCATTGTAACAATGAAAACCTACACTTATGGCGTGTAAATCACCAAAAGGCGGAGTGAAACAGAGTAGCCCTCTTAGCAGACAGGCACCACTTTTTCCAACCATATGTTGAAGGAAAACTTGAGGACAGAGTGGAGTTTTTTTGTCATTTGTTTTTACTGGTTTATGACAATGGACTTTCTCAAGGTAATGACTAGTTGTGTAAAGAGTTACTTCACTAACTTTCTTACTCCCTAATTTGTTGTGAAATCCTTTAAAAATAAATATCAAGAATAAAAATTAAAAAAACTGAACAAAATGTGGCCTGACATTTGTGTTGTATTCGAAACACAAACACTCTGCCCACGGTCCTTTCAGTAGTTGTATCACATCATCTTTCTCAGCACATCTGATTTCCCCAGATGAACTTCAAATGTTTTCTGAGTGCTTTAAGGACCAAAGTTGATAACTTTTGAGCATTTTGGGACAGCAGAAAATAGGTGATCAAGTTTCACATTTACACATTCAGCTTATGTCAATAAGAATGACTCGTTGGATTCATGTTTGTTGTCACTTTGAGAGTAAAAATGTTTTTGGCTCTTTGGAGGGAATCCTGTTTAAAGCTGCTCTTCCTCAAACGTATACTTGAGTTTTACTCCGAAATCAAATCAGCACTCATGCTGGGTTAAAATGCCCAACTTTACAGCATCTGTTTACACTAAAAGTTGCTAAAAGGGTTGATTTTTTGGCTTCTGTGTTTTGCTTTTTAAACCTGAATCACAATGAATTTTACAGTTTGCTACCAGAGCTAGCTCGCTAACAGCTGGTCATAGCTCAGTTCAGCTGTCTGGCCTGAAAAAACTAGATTGCAGTGACCAAAACCAATGGGTGAAGTCAGTGTGTCTACATCTATTTTGTTTTATCTATAGCCTATAAGTCAAATATTTAACTACACCCTCTAAATGACCAGTGGATGGATGCTTGTCTTGAGATACCATATGCTTCATCTCAGCAATGCCTGGCGTCAAGTCCGTGGTCAAAACTCAACTACAAACGGACAGATGTTGATGTTGTTTCCATGCAGAACAAAGGTCTAGTCTCTAACAAAGTGAGAAGTATTGCTCTAATCAAATTATTGAAGTGAATAAAAAAATGCATCCCTGTTTGTTTTTGTTTAAATAACTAACATGGTTAGCACATGGTTGCAAACAGACGGCCTCACGGCGTCTTCAACATGTAAACAGACTTTGATTACTAGAGCCAACACTTTGAGACCGTTTACATTTATGCACCTCTAGACTTCTCTCTCATTTGTTTGCATTATGAACTTAATCTATCACACCTCACTGCTTTAGACTTCTGCTGTGAATCTTTGTAGAGCCTACAAAGTATCCTGCGTAAGTGGCCGATGTTACTGCTGAAATTTATTGTGAATTTTCTGTTAATTACCTTATGGTCATGTCCTGTGTTATATTTGCAATGCCAGCAGATAGAAACAAATAAATTGGGCCTTCATTTCTAAAGGCCCTCCTTGGCGCCCACTCATTGCTGTGGTCAGTTTTTATACTTCTACCTCTTTGTACATTCCCTCACATCCATTTGGATATTTTCAGCAATCTCACTCCAGGGATTTGCTGAAGTTTGTGATCCTTATATTAATGATATGATTATTGCTCCTTATTGAAATGATGATTGTTATTCTCGTACTGCTAAATTAAAAAACAGTGGCGAAAAAGTAGCCAAACATGCACAGGGGTAATCAACGGTACTCATTGGGCCAAAAATTTTTAAGGAGGTCCAAGTCAGGTGTGGCATGTTACATCATAGGGTTTCTGAGGGGTTTGCACTTACCACATAGGTACAGTGTAGATTTCCTGCTGAAGCACAGTCACCAACATCACCTCTTTGTCCCCAGTGTCAAAGTCATAAACCCAGGAAAAGGACTGGCTGAGTGTGAAGTGTGACATCTTGAGTTTGAGTCACTGTCGAGCTGTGCCGTTTTTTCCTCAATCTTCACATTCTTGAAATTTGAGGTTATGTGATTTATTTTATTTTATTACAACTGATTAAGAAATAGCTGAAAATGATTCTTTAACACAAACCTCCTCTTGCTAGAAAGTCTAAGAAGGACACTGAAGAACATACATGTTCAGCAATTACTGAACCATGACAGACAGAGCAGAGCAACAGAGCAGGCACAAACAATCCTATGAGAGCTTTAAAATGAGCCAAAACAGTACAGATTTCTGGTGGAAAACCAAAACAAAGAGCTGAACCACAGTGTTAAGGTCAGTAAACCTGAGAGGAGCTGCAGAGGCGGATTCACTGCCGCATGTGACACCTTTAACACACAAGCTGCCAATGATCCACTGTTGAAATCTGAACGTCTGCATGTCATCTTATGTACTGGGAAAACAAGTGTAGCTGTTTATGTCAAACACGTTTTTTTGTTTTTTTTCTGTTTCCGGTATTCGCGGTTACAGTTGGCCCCTGCCCTGAAGCCTCACACGCTTCACACCGAGACGAGGGCCGGTGAGACCGCGGGCCATGTGACAACATTTTTGTTGTAACTGCTCCACACTCTCCCACCCTCTGCAGTAGTTCATTATTTCCAAAGCCATGCGTTCAAACAATTCGTCTGTTCAGCTCAGTCAGCTGTGGCCTTTGATGTGAGCTCCCCGGGGCTGCGGTCGTGTTCATTAGCTAAAACCTCTGTTTTCGAAGAAGAAGAATAGGGTCACAGAACTTGATGCAAGTGGCCACCTCTCACTTCAACAAAATGAAAAACATCAAATTAATGCCGTTACAAAGGAAGAAAGGAGAATACTTCAAAACTTTACTTTTTGAAATCTGATGGAGAAACCCCATTTTGGTGTTAGCTTCTTTGGGTGGGGTCTGTAAGGAATGGTGAAGGAACCCGCTGCTGGTTTATGAGGTAACAAAACTAAACACATTTGCTGACTGATTCATTATGTGTGAAAAAATGCCCCTTGCAGCCATCTGCAAAAAACTCAAGAAAGGAAAAACAAGAGGTAACCCAAGCCCACCAACACGGCGTTATTTACCCACCCTGCCTGCACAAACATGCAGATGGTAGCAGTGATGGATTAGGCCGGGGTTATCCCAGTCAGGCAACGCAGTGATAATAGAGTGAGTGCTTTTGGTTCTGGCAGACGTGGACCCTGAAGTGATGAAAGTGAAGTCCAAGAAGGGAGTTTTCTTTCCATGCCACAAAGGATTAAGTATCTGGTTTCTCCTTCTACGCTTAATCTGGACCAGAGGGAGCGATTGTCACTTTGCTAAACAACACATATTGATAGTGAGCGGCACTCCCAAAGCCAGGTTAACACTGGGGATTAAACACAGGCACTTAGAGTGGGAGGGCCTGGATTAGAGATGCCATTGTAAATTCCTTTGTAAATGTCTTCAGGGCATAATTTCAGTGTGAGAAGTTCACAGTATTTAAAGAGAAACATCTTATTCTTTGAGGACTGATGGGTGACTGGGGGGAGTTGTGGGTGGTCAGTAGCCCTGCATTTGGTGCGGGTGTGACAAAAACACAGCGGCATCGCTCTCTTCTTTCTGTGAACCAGTGATGAAGAGGGTGGTGAGTTGGACAGGATGGAGAGCCTAGTGAGATGGGTCAGTTAGTAACTACACAGGTGTGGATAGTGGAAGAGCAGGAAGGTGACAGAGATTAATGGTTTCTGGCCTCAATGACCTCCTCACTTCATGTGTGGAAGAAATCCATCCATTCACCTTTGATCAGGCATTCAATGGACATAAGACTGTAATGTCCCCCAATGACCAGTAACCACTGACAGGTGATAAGAATAATACTGAACAGAAAATTTGGGGTCTTGGCAACTCCTTCGGATTATATTTTGGCATGTACAACATACCTAAACATTGCTGAAGACAAGCACACACCCCTAACACAGGTCCCCAGTGCCTATGGTTTCATACCGAGGAAGACAATGTGCTGCACCGCACTGCAAATGTGGTTAGTAATGGGCTCAAGGAAAACCACAAAAAAGCACAAGATGGAAATTGACTAACCCCCATTGATCCTAATCTGATTGGAATCAATGACATTCACCGCCACAATTTTGCTATATTTAAAATCCTATCTGGCCTGGGACTAGAGAATTACACAAGTTAAATTACATACAAAAAATATTCTCTCTAATAGAGCGAAGCTGAAAATGAAACGTATCTACAGAGGTCTCTCCCCGTCTCTCCCCGTAACCCGAATATGGGATAAATAAAATATTTATTATTCTTTTTATAGGACCAAATTACCCATTTCCATTGTAGGTTTACTGGTTGTTCATGGTATTATTTTTTTCCTTTCTTAATTAAATGAATTGACTGACATTGTAAAAGCAAAATACTTTCATTTGATTAATTTGGTTTTGATCGACTGATGGGTTAAGGGTCTGAAGTATCCATTTAACCTCTGAAATAGTAATAATAATTGTCATTCCTAACTCAAGGGGTGCCCAAGTGTCCAAAAGCTGCATAAAAGAACTGAATTGAATTAAAAAGCTGACATAAGGTGTCACACTCATAACTCAAATGCACCTTTTTTTTTTAATGAAAGATTTTAGCAACCAGACATTTTTAGGATAAACATAGACCACGCTTCACTGGTACAGTCTATGATGACAGCTGCTGCAAATCAGCTTAAAGAGAGCATTACAGTTACAGAAAAGTAAAGTTCATGTGGCAGCTGTACTTTAGGGCTAGTGTCAGGATTGTGGATCTTTAAACCTGAACACAACCTTTCTTTTTCAAATCTTATTACCAAGATTAAGAATTAACTTCCCACTACAAGTGAAACATTACATGAAGAAACTTTAAGACTTGTAAAAATTGACTGAAACACTTTCTTCACCAAAACTGACCCCTGCCTTAATATTTGACAAGTCCTGTGTGTGGACATAAATGCCAATGGCAATTTTTGTAATTTTGCCTCTGTACACCACCACAGTGGATTATAAATCAAATAATAATAACAAACAATCACATTGTATTACAACTCACACTGCAGAAAAAGTAGGACAGCAACATCCTTGGTACTAAAACAAAATTGGTGGTTGCCAGACGATTGTACTTAGTATTTTTGCTGTCAACAACAGAATGTAAATAGTTGCGGGAATCCACATCCAACAGTCTCAGTCTCACAGCAACCGCTTGCAATTGCAAGGCAGTTGCACAGGTTGTCCGTTAGGACCTGTTTCCAAACAGCTCCAGTCTGACTCACACTGTCTGCAATCGATCTCAGAGTGATTGCAAAGGTTTGTACACAATTGCTGTTTAATTTATAAGCACAGGCAGACTGAACTCAGTCAGTCTGAATCTAAGAAGTTAATGTGAATTTCTGTGGATGTAGCCAGCAGCAGATTTGAGAATTTCCGATTCATTACAAACAGATTGCGTGCAACGTGACCACTTAACCTCAACTGACTGCAAATGGTCGCAGACCTGGTCCCTGTTCTTAAAGGCAATGAGATCCCAAGGTCATTGGAAGTTTTGCTTGTAGTGCGGTCTCGCTGTTGCTCTCTAGTGTGACCCCTACTTTCATCAGATCAGAATTAATTTGACAGTTTGACATGTACTTACATGGTCAGGTGAACACTGTTAGCACTTTATTTTATTACAGATTAAGAAGAACTGTTAAACTTGTATTTGTTATCTTTTAACTAGAAATTTCAATATGATTTCTAAACTTGACGCAAGTGAGATAAGCCATAATTAGACTTAAAAAAAAAAAGCAAAATAAACCTTTTAAACTTTGGTGTAGCCAACATAGTGCAACATTTTTGTGATCCACTGAATTAAAGCTAAAAGTCTGCATAGCCATCACATCTCAATTGGACTTAACTGCAAGGCTCTTGTACTACTCTTGTGTGTTACTGACGGGCTTTAATTTGATAAGGGAAATCTCTACGCACGATAATGAAATTAAAAGAATTTAAAATCCTCTGTGAAAACAGAATCCCAGGACACATCTGAGTGCAATAATTGTGTTTTTGTTTTTTATTGCAAACAAAGGAACAAAATACAATCTATCAAACTTCCATCTCCGATTCATGTGAGACATCAATCATTCAAATGACAATGTACAAAATAATTGGTCACAAACTCTCAAGAACAAATACAAAATGTAGTGAAAACAGGATCGCCGCCTATGTTATCATGAGACAAGCTCCTCGAACGCTCGACAGATAAAGTAATACTCCGAAAATTACAGACCTCATACAAAAAAATAAGATTCTTCAATAATAATAATAATAAAAAAGCCAGCATATTTACAGGACAATAATATTTTCTATGAATCTGGCTTGACTAAATTCCCAGTGAAACTTTGCTTATTGCAATTTTCTCAGTAACCAACTTGTTACATGTGTCCTTTTTTTAAAAAAAAACCAAACGTATAAGGCATGACGATCAACCTTTTGTCAACTCTAATGCTTTGATAACAGCAAATCTTAAATATGGAGATGAAATACATATTAAAGAACCAGTCAGTCCTCCTCTTTAATGATATTAATAGTTTTAAGTTCCTAAGCTTGTGCATTGCTCAGCCCATTTAAGGCACCAACTATTCAGTAGGGGAATCCAGAAAAAACTGTACACCAACATTTAAACCAAACAGAGAGAACAGCTAATCCTACACTAAACCTAATCCCAATATGTACACGTATATAAACATTTGTGATGAGAAATAAAAAGCAAATAGTTTAATTTACATGCAAACAGCTACAAAAACAAACAAAAAAAACCTCCAAAAAACATTCATCACTCCAGCTCGTTTTTGTCTTTCTGAGATGAAGCTGAGACTGAATAAGAAACTGAAGCAGACAGCTATGAATCATCAGCCATTTGAAAAAAAGAAACAAAACGCACATGCAGACATGGACGTGCTATATATCAGAGAGCCCGGGCACTTCTGTCGCCGAGTGTGATGACGGGGGGAAAAAATAAAAGTTAATTAAAAAGCCTGAAGTCTGAGGCGAGGACTGCTCCTTGAATGTGGGCTACAGTGGCAGATGTGTGGCGGGCGGGTGCGTGTGTTTTGGCGATGAGAGTGAGAGCGAGCTGAACAGATTAAAGTAGTTTATTCTCAGGCTTCGAAACCTTCAACCGAAGCTCTGGCATGAGAAATCAAGGGCGGAGAATTATATATATATATTTTTTTTAAGTGTGTCCAAAATCTATAAAACCTCACAATAATAAAAACACCTGTCCTGATCTGACCATAATACATATCCACGGACCTTTCTCTAGCTACAAACACACAAACTGACTAACGTGGGGCGTTTCCAAAAAGGGTAAGTCTTCCCATTCATGCGAGACTTAGCATAGGTCACTTTGATCCATGTATCATTCCTGAGGAAACAAATGACTGAGGTCAAATCAAGCAGGAACACATGAGATCACTGATGATGTCAACTTTTTAACTTGAACTTAATATTGCTGAGGTTGGTTCCAAATTTTTTGTTGTTTGTAGGAAAAAAGAAGAAAATATATATTTCCCTTGGGGAGCCATTAAAGAGACAGCTTTAACCTACATGGTTCTGATTTTTTCATTCATGGATCAAGTTTCCTGTTTCCATGATTGCTGCGTATCCTCACAGGAGCCAAACCCCAGCATTAGGGCCTGTACAGTGGTGACGTCAGCTGCTCGCGACGTTTCCAAGCTACTCAAATAATCACACTTCAAACAAACACATCCAATCTGAAACTGAAGGATCAGGTTATTAGTGCTCCTTCTCCATTTGTTGCTTATTTACAATAATGAATCACGACACTGGAGTGTCGAGCGGGAGCAGTGAAACTGCTGGTGGTTTATGGAGCCGCGTAATGTTAGATGATGACAGCCGTTACAGTCA
>VURO01049572.1:0-17800 GCA_015108175.1 Pelvicachromis taeniatus | reverse complement strand
GTGATATGTAGGTCACATGTCCGTCCGCCAACCAAAGTAGTGTCGTACGAATTAGCGCGAAAAAGAGACTAGATTAGCAAGCTGGCTCTGGCTGGCCCTGTACCCATATCTGCAGCAGGTCTCCAAGGTGAACAGCCTCTGGCATGTTAGAACAAGGCAGCTAAGGGAAGTCGGCAAGTCAGATCCATAACTTCAGGATAAGGATTGGCTCTAAGGGCTGGGTCGGTCGGGCGGCGGTGCGCGGCCCACTTTGCGGGGCTCTTCCGAGGCTGGTGGAGCAGTCGCTCCGTTGCCCTCCACCTGCAAGGCGGGCCGTGCACCGCCGCTACTAGCAACTAGCCCGCTAGCGCTACTAGCCCGCTGGCTAGCGCTACTAGCCCGCTAGCGCACCTGCGGCTTTTAGTCTGGTGCGGCTAATGTATGAACAAAATATGATTTTTTCATAATTTCAAGTTGTGCGGCTAATATTCAGGTGCGCTCTGTAGTCCGGAAAATACGGTAGTTTGTGCAAAATTAAAAGTTTTCTTTTTTTTGATTTGCAGCAGTTGGTTACACTTTTTAACCATGAAAATCCTACAAAGCGTTTTACATTTAATTTCCTATTCACTCTCACGCACACACATACACACACGCCACTTCCATGCAAGACTCTTGGCTGCATTCAGGTGAAAGTGGTTCGCTGCCTTGCTCAAGGGCGCTGACACTAACGCTATGACTGGTGGCAAGGCAGTCTCACACACACACACACACACACTTATATGACCAGGATGCACAGTAGTACCACTAACAAAGTTAGGACCCAGAGCCAGTTAAGTTGCATTACTTTGGCACCTAAAAAATCTATTTCACTTTTTGTACATTTTTTTTTTCTGTTGCTAAGTAACTGTTCTATTTCGTGCCATGTAGTCAGCTGGATTGTTGTAATAAAACCTTAAAGAAATTGTCCTCCCTTTAGACATCTGCATCCATAAAAATACAAATAAGAGACCATGAATGTCAGAAAGCATTTCTGTGAATATGCTTTTGTAAGAATGTCCTTGGTTTCCTTTTACAAACACATACACGTGTGCATAAATCCACAGAAGGTACAGTATTTCTTTATTTACTGCAATTTTAGAAATAGAAAAAACATATCAGCTGTGTTGACTGAATAGAATATGTTGTGTCAGATCTAAACCTATTTCAAGCCGAACAGGTGACACTATGTATCTACTGTCCTACTATTTTAATGGAAAACCACTAAAGAAAGAAACAAATAAACAGACATGTGATATCACAGTACTGGAGTTGTGAAATGTACTCGCACTGTGCTTTATGACAAACGCATAAAGCTGCCAACAAGGACGGCTGTGAGGATACATGTTTGCCTCCGACTTTACTGCACTGTTATAACCTGCAAACGTAAAAAATAAGACTTTTCTCCTCTTTGTCCATATAATTTCTCTAACTGAGGTTTTTATTTCAAAATGACATTTCCTGTTATTTTTAACAGGCAAAAGCAATTTCTTGAGCTAATAATAAAATATTTTTTGAGATCAAATAACAAAGATTTACAACAACAAAACAATAAATAGCTCCAAATCACCATGGTGCACGGACTGTTATTGTCACAGGACCTTTGAGCTTGGTGAAAAATGTAACATAACATGTTTTTTCTTTGCAGTTATGGGTCATGAACCATCCTGCCATAAACTGCTGCCTTGCCATCATGAAGGGGTTTGCATGCTACAGTTACCACAGAGTTACGTAACGGGACAACTTACACCTGATTCTGTTTTCTTAGCTGAAGACAAATTACAATTCACATGATAAAAAGGTCAAAGACGTGAACTACGTTGGGAAAGTCGGGCCAACCGCGACCACAAGCAAACATACGAGGCCTGAGCATTTGTGGACACGGTGGTAATTAAAGGCAGATGCCTTTGTAGTCTCATATCCTCACATGTAGGTGACCGCAGGTTAGGATTCTCTGTGGTAAAACAGATTATTTTATTTTATTATTGTTACAAATTGTATTTCTTGGAATTCTGACTTGATTGTAAGTTTTTTTTTAATTCAGATTTTAATCTCGTAATTCTGACTTTAATCTCAGACATCTGATATTTGAATTCAGAATTAATTGTGATTCTGAGATGAAGTTTGGAATTCTGTCTTTAGTGTCAGAATTCTAATTACAGGATTCTGATGTTTTTCTCTGAATTTTTAAATAGTTTTTTTCTCAGAATTTTTTCTGACATTATTTTTTTTTTTATTCTGAGCTGAAATATAGAAGTTTTACTTTAATGTTAGAATTGTAACTTTAATTTTATAACTCTGAACGTTTTTCTCTGAATTCTGATTTTTCTTTCTCTCAGAATTGTGACTTTCTTCCCCATTAATCTTTGAATTCTGATTTTAATTATATTATTTTTATTTTTTTTCTCAGACTGTTGAATTAATTCTTAAAATTGTTTACTTTACTTGTTGTTGACTAACAATGTTTGCTGTGTTGATGCTTATAAAGCAGGCTGCTGGTGCGCACTGCTGTTTTTTTGTTCAGGGAATTGGCAGCTTAGCCTGTCTGTCTCCAAGCAGACCACACTGGTGTAGTTGCAGAGAGCCATTAGAGGAGAAGAATTCCCTAAGGTACCTACAGAGCAAGTGTTACGTTTTGATTCACACTGCAGCTATGGTGATTAGAATAAGGAGTTTTATGTTTTGTCAAAAAGAAAGCCACAACGCTGCACGACACACTCTGATCCACAGTTAACCTACTTCTCCTTTTATCTAGAAGAAAGCAATGTCCATGTTTTTCAAAGGAAACAGACGGATTTCATTAAGGATAAATTATTTGCCGAAAGAATTATTTCTTTTAACAAAATGAGGAAAATATGTGAAAAACTTGGGTTAAGCTCCTTTAGATGAATATAGCTACACTTCATCCAAGCACGTGGGCCGTGTGCATGTAACCACATGCATGGCTCAAGCTAAGAACTCGAGCTTGCCAACGCTTATCACAACCTGATACATTAAAACACATACTAGTCCCAACAGATATTCCCAGGCTCCTAAACTGCACGCAGGAAGTCTTATGTCTACGAGAAACTCGACAGATGTCAAGAAAGGAAATTCCACACTAAGTAAGCAACTTAAAGGGACAGTACATACGACCTCACAGCTGCACACTAACGGAGAGCTTCACACCTCTCAACCCTTTCAGAAACCTTCAATCTCGCAGCAAAACAACAGAGACCTACACGTTTTCTACAAATGACAGTTTACAAAAAAGGAACCAAGGAAAAAGAAGACACTCAGCCTGGATGGCAATATGCTGGAAATCTCTGTTTTACATAGAAATTAAGTATACATGTAAATCTTAATCATGTAAATTAAGAAAGGTGAATTTGTTTTAAAAGCTTGCCACATTCCAGGCCAACGGGAGGCATCGTGTAACTGCTGTCATCAAGAAAGCCAGCACGTGTTGTGTGAAATGTGTGCTCGTGTTAAAGTTACAGTCTCCCTCGTTATCCTCCCCAAAGTGCATTGTTACAAAAGTATAAGATTTAGAAGATGGAAAGCTGATACTGAAGATGATGGCTGCAAGATCTGATTCAACAACTGAATTTCACAAATCATGGGTAGCACTCAAAGAGTTCTCCATTACTGTGTGACCCACACAGAAACATGACTCATATGGAGGACAACTGAGCAGCAAGCTGTTCACTTAGACTGTAGGATTATATTCCTGGAGAGTCATTTATCATTGCAGATCATCTGCCATGATCTGTTTACAAACCACATCTGCTCAGTTAACTATTTATAGGGCGCCATGTGTGAGACTGTGCGCACAGACATAGACAATTCAGCTGAGGCCGCTTGGATCATTTCTATACAGAGAACCACAGAAGAATTATAGACGTCGTTTATAATCCGTCTCTCATCGACATTATTCACATTTAAAGCATTGAGGAAACCTGTGAAACTACTTACCATAAGTTAGTCTAAATCACTCGTGTTCCCAGTAATGGGGGTAAGAGTGAAGCAGGTCGAGTCTTCAGCCGTCTCATACAGCTCAAGTCATTCCTGAGGTTTTCATTCAGCTAAAAGACAGAAACGCTGAGTTTGGACGCTGATCCTCAGCTCACTTTATCATTTTAACACGCGTGTTCAATGAAATAATCAATTTAACTTGGGAGTTGACAAAACTGCGCTGCACTAACCCTATTGCCAACGACCCACATCTAATATTCTAATAACTGCTGGTGACCTGGTATCTGTAGCTGTCTACACGAGGGCGCTGGTCCCTGCTGGTCCGACTTGTCTCAGTAGACTAGATTTGCATGTTTTTGAGCAGATATCAAGTTATTAAAAAAACAAAAGTTTCTCTTCTCAATATTTTTGAAGCACATTTAACTTTCACACACAGACATACACCAACACACCCACCCACACACACACTGGTAAGTTTAGCTTATTTTAAGCTTCTATGTTTTTTCTTTATTGCACTCCTCCCTCCCTTTTAGCCACTGACAGTAAAGCTACTTGGGCTTTTTAAAAGAAGCATGTAGTGGAGAAATGATTAACTTGGTTTGAACTGGACCAGCTGGTTATAGCTACATTAGACTCCGAACCTTAAGTAAAAGTGTCATTGTCACAGGATGAAAAAGTGCATCACGTGTTGATGCATATGTTCATTTTTGTTTTGTCAGAGACAACAAAGCAATAGTTGAAACAAAAATATTAGCGATTAATGATAGTTGCTCTTGCAACTTTTGCATGCACATCTGTGTGGCCCTCTGCCTTGCTTCAATTACTAATACAGTGTAATTCTGTGGGAATCACAAAGGCACACATTAAAATATGCAGGGTAATAACCACCCACATAAAAGTTATGACATGCACTAATGAAAAGTCACGATATTGTTGAAATGATTTGATGAGATATATGTTCTTGCATAAAAATATAGCATTAACATCCTATTCCCAAGCACACTATTACATTTCATATTTCATATACAATAATAATGTATTTTACAATTACAATCATAAAGTTGCACTTGTCTCCTCAGTACCAGTTTACATGTAATCTGGCTTGCAATTAGCTCTGTGTACACACGTGTGCATGTTTGTGAGAAAGACAGCAAAGTCGCATTTCAAAACAAATGAAAGGCAGAAGGCAAAGGAGAGAGCACAGGTTGGGAGGGGGGAGTGGAAGTACCACTGAGAGAGAAAGAAATACAGAGGGCCAGAGGGAGAGGGTAAGTGGGAAACCCAATCTGTGAGTTGATGGGGCTCCACAGCACAGCAGCAAAATCAATTTGACTGCCGCTGCTTCTGCTTTCAATGAGAAGCAAGGATGATGGAGTGAGAAAGTGGGGAAGGGAAAGGAGATGGAGAGCAGGATGACTGGACAAGGATGGAACTGTGAAGTCAATATGAGTGTGGCAGTAAAACGAGGGTAAAAAGAAGAAGACAGAATAAGGAGCGGTGGAAGGGTCAGGGAGGGGACAGACGAGAGTGCTGAGGCAGTGGACAGAAAACATAACACGTGCAACTTGTGAATACAAACAAAGAGCATCTCTGAGATATAAACCACATAAAGCAAAAGATGAAATACGTCCCCACCCCTCACATGCTGACAAACGCTGGGAAATTAAGAATAAATAAGTAGACAGACAATTCAGTGTCTACGAATTTAGAATTGTGCACTCAAGCCGGAAAGAACTGCACTATACAAAATATGCAGTTTATGAGTTTTTTGTACACTGTATCTGCTGACAGTAATGGAAATGCATAGAGTGTCTGCTGAAGGAAGTGGAATTTAATAGCCATAGCTTCTTTCTATACATTATCAGTGGCAGTAAATGCACTCATTGCCTTGTTTTAGTGTAAGGAAACAATACATCTGGCCACAATTCCTCTTTTTACCCTCTTTCCTTGAACACAGTATATTATCTGCAGTAGCACTTGAGCTAATAAGCTGCACAGCTTATTAGCTAATTGCCAGAAAAGGGAAAATGATGGCCTTCATATTACTATCAACAGGTACCAGAATGGCTACAATCCAGCTCTTCCCCTTATACGGGCTTTGTCTTTGTTTGAAAAGCATTGTAATCAGCATGGCGCCGTATAATGTAGGTGGACTGCAAAACTAATAGAAATGCTTTTATCTGCCCGGGAGAGACGCAGCTCTGGTATTATTGTAGACTTGTTGTGCACTGATGTGTGAGCTCAGTGTGATGCTTAATGACACACAAGATGAGTTGCAGCAATAGAAACTGTAATGTATTTGTGTCTGGGTGTTTTAGATAAAACAGACAAAGCTTGAACATTTGGAGTATGGAGAAGAGCAGAAAAGCCCACAGAAGAGCATCAAGTGATTCTGTCATTTTATTTATTTATTTATCTATATTTATTGATATGTTTGTTAATTTGTTTGCTCTATTGTTTTATAATAAAAGTGTCTCGTGTAGTGATTGCGTATGAATAGCGTTGCCTCGTTCTGCAGCAGCATCTGCGAGGAACATGTCATATCACGTGTTCCTTCCTTCCTTCCTTCCTTCCTTCCTTCCTTCCTTCCTTCCTTTCTTTCTTTCTTTCTTTCTTTCTTTCTTTCTTTCTTTCTTTCTTTCTTTATAATTCACCTAAAAGTGGACCGAAGTGATAGATTGGGATCACCTCCTCGTTGTCATAAAAATGAGTTCAGTTAGAGAAGTCTGGCGCAGTTAAAAAAACACATCATTTCCAGCCTACTCAAAAGGATACCCTAGGTTTTATTAACAACCACGTATTATATATAACACCCAGCTATTGCAGAAAAAAGCTGTGTAACCACCCGGTCTAAGCAGCCCAATGTCACTTACATAATGTGCTGTAAGGCGGAATGTCAGGCAAAGGTAATAAATGGTCATATTTAAAATGTCAACGTAAATAACATTGAAAATTATTTATTTCTTCTAACCATTTTGTCAAAATCCATAACTTAGAACTTAAAACAACTGCTGCATCAATTTGAAGTAGCTGTGTGTATTTGTGTCAGTGTGTTCCCTCAGCCACAGTATCCTAATTGTATCATGAAGGCTGCTACCTCCAAAATGGAACTCCTTATTTTCTCATTGCTGCTGACAGCCTCAGCCAAGAGGCTGCTATTTTTAAAAAGGAGTGGGTGACTGTGCGAGCTAATAAATGAGCTCACACACAAAAACAGACACACACACACACACATGCTCTCACTCTCTTTCACGCTCTCGCTCTCTCTCACTCACACACACACACACACACACATTTTTATACACAGATACATGCAGGCAAACATCAGTTTGAATAAAAATAGAAACATACATGTTGACCTTAAGTCAGTCAGTCACAAACATCCGTATTTTCATACATTTATGCTACAGAGAGAAGCACATTTTTAGACACACACACACACACACACACACACACACACACACACACACACACACACACACACACACACACACACACACACACACACATTATGCTATGTGGAAAACTACCTTCCTGCTTATATCAAACTCTTCTGTTGGTTAGAATCATGCATATCTTTTTATGTAAAGCTGGCCAATGTTAGTGTTACCACCTGACAACAGCGTGCTGCTAAGTCTCAGTCATGATCCAATGTAGCAAGAGATGTTCCCACATCTGTTCTTGTACAGTAAGGGGCGGAGAGGCGAACAGGAAGACATGAGTGTGAAAGAGCGGCACAGAAGGAGTGAGCAGTTCCAACATGCCTTCTTCAAGTCATCCACCTGCCTTTTTATAGCTGATTCTTCATTGCCTTCTGTTACACTGTCGTTGTGTTTATACATGGTCAAACATAAAAAGTCTGAATCATAAAAGATAACTGTGTGATTTCATCCAAAACATCTGTTTTTTTGTCTTCCTATCTCATAACAGGTGTTTGACTTATAGTTTGGCATACTGTTGTTACCTAATTAGTTTTCCTGACATCAGTGTTCTGTGTGGCTGTTGAGCAGGGTCAAATGTGTTAGGTATGATGTTACTAAATGGCCATTTTATATGTCACCTTTAAATGTGGCATAGTTACTTGTGCTCACTAGAGCTAGGTATAGCATTATGCTAACACTCTAATCTAAATTGTTTTTGAAATTCAGACCCTGCTGTTTCCAGGGGAGGGAAATATTAAAAAAAAAATCCCCGCTCGCCCCTGCGGGCGGTCTTTCCTTCAAGCTCGGGTATTCTACCAGAGGCCTGGGAGCTTGAGGGTCCTGCACAGTATCTTAGCTGTTCCTAGGACTGCGCTCTTCTGGACAGAGGTCTCCGATGTTGTTCCTGGATCTGCTGGAGCCGCTCTCCTAGCTCGGGAGTCACCGCACCGAGTGCTCCGATTACCACTGGGACCACCGTTACCTTCACCCTCCTCATCTTCTTCAGCTCTTCTCTGAGCCCTTGGTATTTCTCAAGCTTCTTGTTTTCCTTCTTCCTGATGTTGCTGTCATTCAGTATCTCTACATCTATCACTACAGCTGTCTTCTTCTGTTTATCTACCACCACTATGTCCGGTTGGTTGGCCACCACCATATAGGGACTGTTTAGTGAGAGTAACCACATAATCATAAATATGCATGGAGGTCCAGCACTCTGATACTGTGCACTAAGAGGAAGGAAGAAGACCGAGAACTATTGAATTTAAGAAAATCTAGATAGATAGATAGATAGATAGATAGATAGATAGATAGATAGATAGATAGATAGATAGATAGATAGATAGATAGATAGATAGATAGATAGATAGATAGATAGATAGATAGATAGAGTATTGCTTGACATTGGGACAATGTATGGGTCATGTGTAATGCATTGCATCTCTGTGCTCTGGTTCTCTGTCTAGGGTTCAAATTTAACAAACGTTCATTTATATAATAATGCACTGCAGGTTCATTACCACACCATCAAAGGTAACAATCAAAACACTTCTTATATGGACCTGAATTTCCCTTATGTGGGATTCTTTTTTGGAAAACTGACCATCCATCTATTGGACAAACATAAACATAAACACACATGCACACAACATATTTGTGTCAATCAGCTAGAGCCTAAGTACCTAAAGCCTAATGTTTTTCTCGCAGGTTTTGTGTTACATTCACCTAAATAAGTGTGAACATTAGTACAAAAAATGATGTTTTACAGCGTTCCCCATGTCACGAACAGATTCGGTCTAACCTAAACACACCATATGCTCTGACACCAACAAATATTATCCCATTTTCACACTTCTTAAAATGTGCTTTCCTTATAGAGTAGGATGCTATTTCAAAAGTGTTACTCTAAAGTGTGACTTTCTGTCTTTATAATCACCAAAACATATATTTGGTCATTCCAATTTTCCTTTGCACACTTTGGGTCATTTCAAATTATTATTATTATTATTATTATTATTATTATTTACTCATGTCACTGTATTTACTGTTTTTATCAAGTCCTTGTAAGTGTTGTTTATATTCGGTCAGTCAGTTGTATTGTTTATATTCATTACTGATAAAGTATAATTGTAATTGTTTCCTATGAATAATTTAAAGGGAGATTAGAGGACAATTTTGACCTCAGTCGTGTTATTTTCACTTGAATTCTAATTCCTCTCTAGTTCAGGCTATACTTTTTGGATTTTTCCTCTAAGCTTTAAAGAGCTTCTGCTGAAAGTCCAGGTTACACTTATTTGAAGACAGCGATATTTAACTGTTAACACATGCAGTGCATTTGTAATGTCTCCCACGTGTGCTGTCTGTATTTATGTTTACTTTTAATCTGAACTGATTAGCAAAACAGGGGTAGATCCCAATAAAGACACTGAGTGGTTGCTTGCCTGCAGCACCAAAAGGAAGACAAAGATCCAGGCAATAAGACTCGACGCATCCTGGGGACCCAAGAAAAAGGATTTTCCGCTAACATAAGGAATTCACCAGGATATCCACCAAAGTGATCAGTTTTAGTGTTTGCATACACAATGTTGGCTCAGGACACAAGTCAATTTAATGTTACATAATCTCAAGTTATAGTTGAGAGCAGGAAGTCTTATGTGCAAGCCTGAGAGTACTCCTTCCTTTTCCTGGCTTGAAGCAGCACTTGTGCTCATTGTGAGATAGAGTCATTCTCTTTGTCCCGCCGCGCCGCTCTTCGTTCTTTTTCTGTCTTTCTGTCCTTCAGGTTTTCTCCTTTCACTAGTCGTGGGGGGGCAGTGTTCCCTTTTGTTATGTTGGACCTCCTTCTTGATTTGCTCCCTAGATGTTACCATGGAAACTACAAGACACTACATCACCTCAAGTAGAAGTTTCTCAGAGTGCTTGTCTGCGTGCTTGTTAATGTGTGTGTGTGTGTGTGTGTGTGTGAAAGTGCGTGAGCAAGTGTGAATGTGTATGTGGGTGGAGCTCTTTGTCAAAACGCTGATACTGTAATTCTAATTTACTGACACTGAAATGTGAGAGTAGATGAGACCTCACCAACCACGCCGCCCGCCTCCAAACGCCTCGTCCACAGAACAAAAAAAAAAAAACTAAATGAAACAGACGAGAACGTGCACACGCGCTCGTGTAGTACCACTCATTTGTAAAAAGACACTGATTTAAAGTTTAGTGGATAGAGATTATGAAGTGTTACATGGGTTACACTGGAAAAGGAGGAGTATCCCAGATCTGGAAACGGTTACCATGGTAACAGGGGTACAGTAGAGATGGTTTTAAGAAAAATATGGTCTTTGTGCCGTTATTCTATGTCAGAGTATAAACACATCTACCTCAAGTGATCTTGTTATTACGCTGGCAGCTACAGATATGCTGAGGTTACACGGTGACAGGAAACACAGTCATCCACAGATAATTCTGGACTTCCTTCTTAAAAGGAGATTTTGCAAGTTACTGACATCATGAAAAAATCAACGGAGCGTATGAAAATGACTCTAAAGTAAAGAATGAAGAAATTATAATGCAAAGCACAGTGAATAAAATCAACTGTGTATTGAGTCTATATGTGCGTTGTGGCTCCACAGACTGAAAAGGCAGCATTGTGTCTGTGTAGATCTCAGCTCAGATCAGTTAGGCACCACTACTTTTTTAGTGCAGTGGAGCATGGGATTAAATGCAGACTCTGGATCAGCTGCTATGACTCATTCTTTGCTCTGGGCTCCCGATGCTGTGCACCTGGTCAATGAGACCGAGTAGGCGATTATTATGAAGGAGTGAGAGACACCAAAACCACTGTGTCCTTGTTCATTACACTCTGGATAATAACAGCTACTGGAACCTTGACATGAGCATAGCAACTGTGACGTCACCATAGTTTTGTTTCAAGAGAAGGCTTTGAAGCCTGCAGTTGGGTTTACTGCTCACTGCCCTCTTGGCAGTTGCTAAAAGCCAGGAAATCTGAATTTGGCCAGTGCAATGAAGCCTGAGGGGAGCTGAGGTGGAGGGAGCAAGCAGCATTTACTGTTGCAGAAAGCGATAGCCTGAGTAAAACGAAGGCAAACACACATAAGCTTTAAAAGTCGGTATCCTCTAATGTGACCCTTTGTAAAGTCACAATGACATACTTTAGATAATGAATTACTTACTGAGATATGAGGAGGAGATTTTAATGTGCTGTTTCAAGAGGTAGCACTGACTCACCATTAGATGACCAGATCTAAAAACATCTTTATGCTGACTCAAATATGTAGTCTAGAACGTGTCTGTTTTAACTGTACACGGGAACCCGCACAGAAAAATGTAGGTGTTCAAGAAAGAAAGGCAGCAAAAGGCTTATAGTCAGCTGTATGTGAGGCTGCACACACAAGGAAGAAGAGAAGAACTCTGACTGTGTAGGCAATGAGATTGAGCTAGAAAGGATGTGCAGCATGTTGACATGATTAAGGATAGAAATGGGAGTATACTAACGAGTGAAGCGAGTGTGTTGAGGACATAGGAGTACTCTGAAGAGAGGGGACAGTTAGTAAATCAGGAGTTGTAGATGATTAGTAAGGGAGAAGTGTGAAAGATGTGGATCAAGAACTAGTTGTGATCCTGTTCTTGTTTGTTCTGGTGATGGACAAGTTGAGAGTCTCGAGAAGTGGCGGTATCCGCAGGAGAGATGAATGAACGTCAGTAGAAACTAGACAGAACACATGTATGTGAATGAAAGGAAAACTTAACGGTGAGCATGCAAGGAACAGAGACAGTGAAGGTGAGTTTAAGTACCTGGGGTCAACCATCCAAAGCAGAGCAGTGTTGAGAATGGAAATGTAAGTATTTTGATGTTGCAATGTTATAGTATGTTGCTCTAGCGTGTAACCGTTTTTCCAGTGAAGCAGGCCTCACACATTTGCAGAAAGTAGACATGACAGGAAGCGTTTAAGCAGTACCATGGCAACATGTACTTTAAACTTAACAGAACCATGGGTCAAAGTGAGTGCTTTAACCACAAATGGAGAAGTGAGATAAGGAGGTTAGCTCACATCCCACAGGGTGGAGATGTGATGAGTGTCTGGGGTTATCTGTGACAAGGACAGCAGCACAAGTTTACACGATGGTACCAAGACCTGCTATGATCTGGTTTGCAGATTTTGGCGCTAACAAAACAGTGGATGCCAAAATTGATTTTTTTCTGGGAGTGACCAGTGTCAAATTCTCTTAGAAGAATAATAAGAAGCCTTTACTGTCATTGTATATTAGAAATATAGAATGGGATTCAAAACAGTAGGTTCAAAAATATGGCTTAAAATTAAAGGGATGCGATTCACTATGGAATAGCTATTGACTCCAAAAATGTACAGTAAAATGTGTAGTAAAAACAAGTTTTCTTTATTTAGAGCAGTTGAAATGGCCCAGGGGGTGAAACTGTTGTTAAGCCTATTTGTCCAGCTCGTTATGCACCTGCACCACCTGCTCAAGGGCAGGTGGTCGAACAAGTGCTGTCCAGGGTGGGAATATTCTTTGATTATTTTCTTTGCCCTGCTGAGACACAGAAGGCTGGAGATGTCCTCCAGGGAGGGCAGTGTGCAGCCACTGGGTCTCTGGGCATTGTTGATAACCCTCTGCACAGCTTTTCTGTCTGCTGCTGAGCGGCCAGTGTACCACACTGTGATACAGTATGTCGGTACACTCTCGATGGTGGAGTGGAGAAGGCCTCCGACAGCTTTTCCTCTGTGCAATTCCTCCTCAGCACTCACAGGAAAACTAGTCTCTGATGTGCTTTATTAACCACCACTGTTATTGTTGGCACAGAGAGAGAGAGAGCGAGAGAGGCTCTGCAATGTAGGTTTCCAGGAATTTAAAGGATGAAACACTGATGACAGAGTCCCTGTTGAAGTGGAGCTGGGTCGAGTCTGCCATGTGCCTCCTGTAGTCACTGACCGCGGCTTTGGTTTTATTGCTGTTAAGTGCCAGGTTATTAAACAGAGCACCTATGTTATGTTGGTGCAACACTGCAAAAACGCCTCATCACATCATGCACAATGACATTTGCTTAACATCTTTGCATCCAAAGGCAGACGTCATTGGCTTTCATTAAATAGCTTACACTGCAATTCTTTTCAAAAAATATAGTTGTAAGGAAAGAGTGGAACAGGGGGTGTAATTCGCCACATAAACAGTGGAAAAAAAAAATCAGTGAATGGTCATAATAAACAGGTGGTTAGCACTGTTGCCTCACAGCAAGAAGGTCTTGAGTTCAATTCCACCATCAGGCCGGGGTCTTTCTGTGTGGAGTTTGTATGTTCTCCCCGTGTTTGTGTGGGTTCTCCCCGTGTACTCCGGCTTCCTCCCACAGTCCAGAAACATGCACTTAGTGGGGATAGGTTCATTGAAAACTCTAAACTGCCCATAGGTGTGAATGCGAGAGTGACTGTGAGTGCGACTGGTTGTCTGTCTATGTGTGTTAGCCCTGCGACAGACTGGCGACCTGTCCAGGGTGTACCCCGCCTCTCGCCCCAAGACAGCTGGGATAGGCTCCAGCGCCCCCCGCGACCCGGAAAGGATAAGCGGCTGAGAATGGATGGATGGATGGATGGATAGATGGATGGATGGATGGATGGATGGATGGATGGATGGATGAAGGCTCAAAGTGAAAAAAGAAACTACAGCCACTGATAAACCCAATAATACAACAATGCCATGTGAGTCAGTCTGAGCTGGAGGTGACAGCGAAAGCCTGTCCACACTGACGTCACTTGGTAGATTATAGACAGTGAGAACATCAGGACAATAGTTTACCCTTTCAAAGCCGAGTGTCTGTGACTTTCTTACACTTCTATATCTTCAGTGTGATTTTTTTTTTTCTTACCTCTGACAAGTTTCTGAATGTTCATGAAACACCCCTCATTACAAAATAATTCAACACATATTTCATGGTTGAGGCTTTAAAGGGTTAAGCCTGTCTGCTCTGTAGAAATTGGCTGCATTACTGAGGCTTTTTATTTTGTCTCCTGGCCGACACTCAGCCTGAATTTATTTTGCTTCGTGGCGCTTTGGAAAAATTTCCAGCCATTTCTTTTTTTATAATAACATTAAAGGACAGACACATGTGGATCTAATCTGCACCACGTCCTCTGTTTAGCATGAAATGTCCAAAGCCTGAGCTGAGTTAAAGTTTGAGACACTAATCTGCAGCAATATCATTAGAAATAAACATAAGTACCACGTTTTTGTTAAATTTGGAACTTATGAACAACTGCACTTATGGCAAATTATACTGTGTAAACTGGATGCAGCAAAAATGAGACAATAACTGTTAAATCAGCAGATTTCTCTGTTTCCTTTTAGATTTTCTTTGTTTTCACAAATTAGGTCAACAGTTAAACTTGTGTTCCTCACAAAGACTTTCCATCGACAGAATAACATTTTACGGCGACACTTCACAAATCAGTTTCTTCTTTGAGGTCCCTGGTGTCTGTCCTCTGTTCACTGGCACCACTGGGAAGTTGGGACAGCAGCAGGAGACTCAAAGTTTAGCTGTTCAGAGGGCCGAGATATTTAGATGTGCTGCAGATCATCGGCGGGTTAATGTGAACCCTCACTCTTTTTCCCTTTATGCTTTCTGTAGATCACAAACCCAGCAACAGCAGCAACAACGAGGACACCGGAAACTACCAGACCAACGATCAATCCAACATATCCACTCTCCGTGCGTCCTCCTCTCTGACCTGCAGGTGAGAAACAGGTGTGAGGTGTCAGCTGTCAGGTAGGTGATGATGAAGAACAGAACAGAATCCATTTCCTCTTCAAACTGCTGTCAGACATTATCTACTGCACTCTGATCACATCACTCAGACCAGCTGCTTTCTACAAAGTCTCATCAACAACATCTTTAGAAACAAACATCAACAACCAGGAAGCAGCTTCCCCTCTGATCACACACACACTCAGCTCTGCTCACTCACCTGGAGGAGCAACAACTGTCAGGGTGATGATGCTGATGGGGTCACCACTCAGATTAGCTCTCTTCGTGCGTTTGTTCATGTTTACATTGACACGACACTCGTATGTTCCAGCATCATTAACCGTCACATTCTGCAGGATCACAGACACGTCTCCATCCTTCATCTGCTTATCCTGCAGATCCACCCGGTTCTTAAAGGATGGATGCTGGTTCACGATAGTAATCCTCCCATCCCGATACAGAAAAACATATTGTGTCCCCAGGTCAGCTCTGCTCCACTCCACAGTCTGGATGCTATTTGGAGCTCGACATGTCAGAGTGACGTCCTGTCCAGACTCAGCTGTGATGTTTTTATGTTCTGAAACAAGAAAAACCGCAGAGCAGAGCGGTCAGAGAGATCGAAGAACAACTGTTCACTCCTACAGCAGACAACAGAACCCTTCTGCTGAGAATTCCCCCTTAACTTCAAAGTTCAATTCCCATTAAGTTTACTAGTTTAACCAATGAAAGAAAAAAAAAAAAATTCCGAAAGCCCTTAAAAATGTCTCCTATGCAGAGGAACTGTGTAGAGATCTGAGGAAGATTTAAGAGGTAGAAGAGTTTCTTAAGGTTTCTTACACCTATTTAAATTTCAGATCTTACAGACTGACAGCAAAATTCTCAGGTTAGATGATTCTAGCAAAATCTAGCAAAAGCTTTAAAATTAACAGTTGGTGCTTTTGTAAGAAGGGGGAATGGCAGCCCCGCAGAATCCTGACAGACTAGAGAAGACACCTAAAATGCATGACGACAGATATATTTCCATGATTAAGAACAATAACTTTAACCGCCTGTGTTAAACTTAAACAGTGGTTAGCACTGTTGCCTCACAGCAAGAAGGTCCTGAGTTCAATCCCACCGCATGTTCTCCCCGTGTTTGTGTGGATCCTCCTCGGGTCCCCCGGCTTCCTCCCACAGTCCAAAGACATGCAGGTAGTGGGGATAGGTGAATTGTAAACTCTAATTTGCCCATAGGTGTGAATGTGAGTGCGAATGGTTGTCTCTGTCTATGTGTGTTAGCCCTGCGACAGACTGGCGACCTGTCGAGGGTGTACCCTACCCCTTCCCCCAAGACAGCTGAACTTTTACAGAACCGTAATTTAAAACTATAAAAGTAGAGAAACCCTAAACAACCTAAAGTTAAAAGTCCTGGTTCCCAGACCTGTGGATCATGATAACCACCTTCAGCTGCTGCTTGTTGTGTAGAGTTTTATTTGGATCATTATGCTATTTTGCACCGTGAAGCCCCGTCTGATCAGTTTCAACACACTTAACCAAAGCTCAGCCGCGTACAGCTCCATAGACTGCACTAACATTATTAAAGGTATCTCTTGGTTCTAGACTTTGAGAATAATACTCCTTTCTGCTGTTTATATTAGTAGTTTCACGGTCAGGTGAATACAAATGAATGCAATTCCTAAAGTCTTAATGGAAAACACCTTTAAAAACACTTGAAGTAAACATGAACACCAAATAAGGGTTAAAAATTCACATCTCAAATTCCCAATGTAAATCCGATATCACTTATTGCAGCCAGACGGCCGGATGTATTAAAGTTGGTACAGACCAAAACTCACCTCGAGAGGCACAAACCAGCAAGCACACAGAGAGCAGAGTCCAGCCAAGAAACACAACCATTGTCACCCTCCAATCAATTCCAGATGTTTACACTGTGATCTTTTAGTGTTTAAATAAAAACTACAGTGCTGCGAAAGCTAAAATCTCTGGCTGTGAGAAGGAGTGGTAGTGGGAGGACTGTTAAGTGGGAAGGACAAATGAATAGACTGCGCTGATGTCAGAACTACACTGCTTACAGCAGGATCAATCCTGCTCCTGCTGTACTAAATCCATAAAAAAACAAAAGTTCAGACATTGAGATTGAAATAAATAAATAAATTCTGGACTTTAAGCCGCTACTTTTTGCACAAGCTTTGAACCCTGCGGCCTATTGTCCGGTGCGGCTTTTCTAAGGCTTTTTCATGATTTTTGTGACATCGTAAGAGGATTTGTTTTGGTTTGTTCCGCCATTTTGCCTGGCGGAAAGGCATTTGATCAGACACGGGAAAGTGTGATATGTTGGTCACATGTCCGTCCGCCAACCAAAGTAGGCACTACTTTGTACGGCACGTACGAATTAGCGCGAAAAAGAGACTAGATTAGCAAGCTGGCTCTCGCTGGCTCTATACCCATATCTGCAGCAGGTCTCCAAGGTGAACAGCCTCTGGCATGTTAGAACAGCGCAGCTAAGGTAAGTCGGCAAGTCAGATCCATAACTTCGGGATAAGGATTGGCTCTAAGGGCTGGGTCGGTCGGGCGGCGGTGCGCGGCCCACGTTGCGGGGGTGGAGCAGTCGCTCCGTTGCCCTCCACCTGCAAGGCGGGCCGTGCACCGC
>VURO01049569.1:0-10375 GCA_015108175.1 Pelvicachromis taeniatus | reverse complement strand
CAGCAGTCTGAACCTATCGCAGCATAACTAAGGGAGGATTCAGGGTCACCTGATCCAGCCCTAACTATATGCTTTAGCAAAAAGGAAAGTTTTAAGCCTAATCTTAAAAGTAGAGATAGTGTCTGTCTCCCGAATCCAAACTGGAAGCTGGTTCCATAGAAGAGGGGCCTGAAAACTGAAGGCTCTGCCTCCCATTCTACTTTTAAATACTCTAGGAACAACAAGTAAGCCAGCAGTGTGAGAGCGAAGTGCTCTAATGGGGTGATATGGTACTACAAGGTCATTAAGATAAGATGGGGCCTGATTGTTTAAGACCTTGGGGGTTTTAAGATGCTCTTAAATGTGAAGCCAATGCAGAAGTGGCTTCACGTTCTTTTTCTAATCTAAATCAGTTCTTTTTCTAATAGCCAGTAGGGATCATCTCCTTGGGTTGCAAAAAGATGAGAAAATCACCCTTCTTCCTCAAAGAATTTAGGGTGTTACTTGCTAGTTCAAAGCTTTTCAACTCACTGTGATGTTAATTTTTTTTAATTGTGATCCTTTTCAGAATCAAAATCAGAGTACTTTATTAATCCCTAAAGTTATGTGCAGGGTATGCTTTAGAGCCTGGCTACCTTGTGATCGAGTGTGTTGTTTCTTCAGTTTCTTAGTCCACCGCCTACCTGTCCAGTCTGTTTTCAAAAAACTGTGATGGCCGTACCCAAAAAGGCCACTAGAGGAATCTCACTAATGAATATGTTAGGTGGTGAGATCCATCTTTCACATAGCTCAAATTCATGGCTTGTAGTGGGTTGAAAACATTAGTTTTACTATGCAAAGGAAACCAGCTGAGGGAAAAAAAAAAACTCCCCAGCAGTCTTGAATTCTGAATGCTTTGTCACTGCAATTATTAAAACCACGGTGCCTGCGTTACCAAAAAGCGATGAATCTTTAGCTCCTGCCTACAGTTACGCCACAGTCATGCCATATGCTGGATAGCAGAGTTGAGAAAGATGTTAATGACTTGAGAGTGTTTTGGCTTGTAATTAAATCTCTGGTGCCATTTTGAAATCTACCAGCAATCAGTTTAATGAGTTATTGAGATTCATGACTTCCAAAGTGCACACCTGCCCTAATGCAAATGACAGGAGTCTTCCTTAGAGACATGCATACCAAGGCACACAGAGAAAAAAAGACGTACTGAGTCAGAGTGGCTTTGTGAAAACTGGGAACATAGACCCTCTTCCTTTTACATCTGAATTTCTCATTTCCCCATTTCCCATTAAAACCTATTAGGAAAATAACTTTTCAAAAGATAATTGATTGACCTAGTAAACCCAGAACTATGGATGTAACGTATGAGTCATACGATTTTTGTGCTTGTTAATGTCACTGAGTGTTCCCTGGTGGTTCAGAACCCAAAACATGCTAAATCAATAGGCATGCTTTAATTGAATAAAGTACCTCTTGATGAGTCACACCTTCACTGCATGTTCAGGCTGGGACTGAAGAACGGCCTCTTTTTATATCGTCACATTAAAACAGCCTTGATTTCAATCAAATTGTGCTCTTGGATTCAGCACGGTGAAAAGCTCCAGCGGTGCCATTAAAAACGTCTTTTTGTGCTTCTTGCATTTGTACTTAAGAGATGATTAATCAAGGCCAGAATGCAGCAGAACATTCAAAATACACGTCTTCAGACTCTCAGACGCAGATAACTAAGTGGAGAGTTTTCTGGACTATTCCTGAGATGGGGACAAAAAAAATTACTACCAATTTGGTCGTACATGCAACCTACTTTCTCAATGGTGAAACTAAAAAAAGTTTCCGCAACTCTGAAAATCTCTGTGTGGTCAACAACAGACACACATTAAACCCATATCGTGATCTAAAACAATAAGATAGTCAAGGACGGGACCTCTCTGATATTCCTGTAGGCCTACGTGTGTGTACGTTTGAAAGTGCAGGTGTTGTGCCAAGGTTGGTATGTCCCCGACAGAATTTGTTTCCCCTGCGTTGGGAGCATTCGCTGGGCACGGAGAGCGGATACAGTTTACTCCGCCTCTTTTACAGCCAACTAGACGTGGAAGGAGTTGATGTTTTAGTTTTGTGAAAAAGTGAAAAATGAGTATTGTTACATTACCATTCAGTTTGAGGGTTACAACAAGAAATGATGATGATTGCTCTCACGTCTTATTGGACTGGATTATTTTAACAAACCAAGGACATTTTGCATGATAATTATTTGTATCCTTCTGTAAACTTACTGTTACAGAGTTTTCTCCAAAGTTTTAGGTGTAATACAGCAGGCAGCAGCAAACAGGTCATCAGAGGAGGCCGAGATGATGACTAAGTGTCATGGTCCTGGGTCGGTGACCCAGCGTTTTAGGTTTGTTGTTATTTTATGTACTGTTTCAGGTCCCTTGCCCTCGTGTTTCTTTGTGCTCCCTCTGTTTCCATGTTCTGTTATCCCTACCTATGGGTCCCCTTCGTTGTCAGGTCCCTATGTTAAGCCCGTGTCTCCGCGTCTGTGTCTTCGCTTGTGTTTTATGTTTCCTGTTTTACTTTGAAGGTCTTGTCTCATGTCATTGTGTCTAGTTTTGCTTCCATAGTCCCGTCACCCCTGATGTCTCCCGGGTGTGTTCCCACCTGTTCCCCAGTCCTCTCGTTACCTGCAGTGTGTATTTAAGTCCTCTGTTTTCCTTTGTTCAGTGCCAGGTCGTCTGTCTCCCACGTCATGTCTCCACGCTGCCAGGCTTTCCCTCAGTCAGGCTTTGTTATGCTCAAGTGTTGTTTTTGTGTAAGTGTTAGTTTTTAGTTTCTCCCAGTTTAGATTTAGTTAGGTTAGGCTTTGTTTGCTTTTTGCCTCTTTTGTTTGTATGCCCTTATTCAGCCACATTAAATGGCTCGCTTTTTGTTATTTACTTTTCTTCTTCACTATTCTACAGACTGTGACACTAAGTTTAACATCGCCTATAATATAGTTTACATTTCAGCGCAGTGAAGCACTTTAAGCACTTTTTCAATAACTTATCTTTCTTGTAGAGCTGTGCTCCAAATAAAGAACTTTGTGTTGACATTGTTAATCATTTACAAATCAGTAATTTTCAAATAAAAAAGTGAACGTGTAAAACTGCGGTATTAAGCGATGCAGGTTGAAAAATGTGGGTGCACCTAATTTTTTTGCTGGTGCACCTAAGACAAAAAAAAATTAGGCGAAGCAGTGCAACCGTGGCAAAAAGTTAATCTAGAGCCCTGAAGCTTGCACTTTTGTTTTCCCTTACACTGGCTTAAACAGCCAATTTATTTTCTGTGAACATGTGATTACTAGAAGCGTGCATTCGCTCATCAACTCATCTGCTGAATCTGTAAGCTGCTTAATATTTCCATGACTCTCCTAAGAAGTTTTTAAGCTTACCTGTTCATTCTTCTGAAAATAATAGGCAATTCCCAACCTCCTCGGTGTGCCCTCAGTGTATTGACTTTTTGAAATGAAATGAAGATGCCTACAAATATCTGCTGGCAGAAGATATTTGAAATTGTGCAGCTGAACAGCAATAAGATACTAGAAAACATGGATGGGGATGAATGAGTGAATGAATGGTGGGGTTTTTTGTGTTTTTTTTTAGGGGGGGGGGCCTTGCAAGAATGCCTAGATAGAAAGCAATTACTGCCATAAACAGAGAGATAAGTCCCTAATCTCCCCTCTTTGCTTTCATCAGGAGCAGCTGGCCTTGCTTTTCCTCCTATACTAATGCAGCCTCTATAATAAATTCCCAGTTGGGACTTTCAGTTTCATTTCCCTGCACTCCACCCTGTTTACCAGCAAATTATTGCTGAAACGAATGGCGACATGGTCAAAAATGTGTAATTGCCATGAAAGTCTTCTATCAAAACATTTATTTTGGAACGTATATGTCAAAATCTCTAGTACATGGAGCGAAAAGCACATTTATTGGAAAAGCAGCAGAGAAATGTGTGTTTACATCCAATTAAGTCCTATTTTAGAGCAGAGCAGAAAATATCTACAAGCAGGAAAGCGTGGACGTCAGATGACTGCTGCTCCCTTTGAAACCAGTTGAATTGATCAAATATGAAACATTTAAATGCATTTTAACAAATACCAGTGCCTACAAACCTAATAAATGGGCTATGCTTCAAGATGCTGTTGCGGCTCCAAACTGTGTGAAGCCTTGATATCATAATGATTTCCTCATGGATTTAAGTACACACAGAGCAGCAGTAAGGTTTTTTATAAAATGTTCAAATAGCCTGCATTATTAATGATCAGTGGGGTAGGTCTAGTAACTCCCACAGACACATACAAGGTGTGTGTCTGTGTGTAGCATGCTCGTACCCGTGTGTTCCTAATGAATAAGTAGTCATTATAAAGGCATGCAGTCAGTAATTTAGAAAAGCATGGCAGGAACATAAATCCAGCGCTCTTTTGTTGATCGCTAACACAGTGTACCATTTAATTACCTGGAAACAGATGGTTAGAAACGAGTCCAGAATAAGCCAGAACAGCAGGTTAAAGACGAGATTGCTTTGGACCAATAAATACTGAAAAAAAGTAACTGATAAAAGGCTCCATTTGACTTTATGCCTTGACCGATATGCTTATGCGTGACTATTGAACGTGAACAGTCACTGCTTTTATAGCTTTCAGATAAAGGCCGTATTCATTTGGAAACAATATATCTACTCATCTTTATTCCCACTGGTGACCACAAGGATGTCTGATGTGATGCAGTGATCGTAGTGCTCCAAACTGCTGTTGTTAGTGCTTGACATTGGCTGACTTCATTTTTCTCTTACACCTTTTTTCTTTCTGTGGAAAAAGACTAAAAGCAAACATTTTTTAAAGAGATATTTCAGGAAAAAAAGGATTGATTTACTGATGTAATTATAGCCAGCTCAATAACATCTATATGCCGATGTATCAGTATGAGCGAGAAATTTTATCTGCGGATGAATGAAAAATGTAAAAAGTAAAGTAAAGAGATGAGAGAAACACCCTTCAGCCATGCTATGAGTGTTGATGCTGCATAGTTTGTTACCTCTCTTGTTGGCAACAAATGTGTTTGAAAGAATTGAAAAATCAACAACTTTTTGTTGATTATTTATTATGTATACCGTATATCTTCCATTAGTAGCCTGTCTCTTTTAAACGCCCGTTTCTAATAAACGCCGGTTTGAAAACACGTCACGACAAATGGGCTACCACAGACAAGAAGACACTCAGGAGCAAAGGAGGAGCACAATTGGGAACTGCATTATTTGTGAATTGTTAGAATACGTTTTGGAGCACTGTAAGTAAACGCACTGTCTTTTCACCTCAGTCTAAAAACCGCGGCTGGGTCCTCTTTCCCTCTCACTTCTGCGACAATTCCGAGAAGGGAATAAGAGCCGATCTCCAACAACTTGCGGGCCGGCCGGATAATTTTTTGAATAAACGCCCGGGTTACAATTGTAAGATATACGGTAGTTATTTAGGAGTCCTGACTAAGCTAATGAATGTTTGGGGTATGCATTTCGTGCACCTGAGAGAAAAAGAAAGAAGGAAAGAAAGAAAGAAAAAATAAATATCAGCCGTTGTATTGCATTTATCTTTCAGCTCCATTCCCTCCAGTTTTACAGGCCACTTTAGCTTCTTTCAGCTCACTGTTTTGGTTTCTATGACAGTTGCTGTTTTTCATCCACTACACACAACCTGAACATAAAGGCACGAACGCTGTTTCTTATGTTACTTGTATTTTTACCATAACAACATAACATGGTAATAATGTGTCAACATCTAAAACTTACTGACTTTATAAGCAGTACTGACCCACTTTTAAGCAGCATCTAGGGGGCAATCAAATACTAATAATAGTCTAAAGAATAGGTAAACAATGAAGTTGTCAATCTAGGAAGAGAAAGAGCAAGATACACAATTTTAATGCATCCTTTCTCAAAGGGTTTACAGGGTGGTGCTTTTGGACTTGAGGAGAATCTACTGTCTAATTTTGTTTGTGCAAACAAAATTTAAAAAAGAGGAAGTAAATGCATACCAAGGCACACAGGCACGGTAAAGCAGAAAGCTACGTTTTAAAGACACTCTTCAAGTGCAAAGAGGGCTAAGTGTTTTACATTCAGAAGAGCTATTTGTCATCTGCCTGCCAAACAAAGTTTAGAAACTAACAGTATCACAAATGAAAACACAAAGCATTTCGCTAGTCTGAGAATATTCAAACATTTGGGTGTAGCTTTTACTTCAGCCTTGACAGCTTTAGATTAAAAAACAATTTCCATAGCTCTTCATTACAGAAATGTCATGTAGCTGTGGATAAATCGATCTACTGCTCGATGCTGCCTCGTTCACTCAGTGACCAGACATGCCCTTTGTTGTTGTAACGTTACATGTGTTGCTTGGAACAAGAATTGTTATGAACAAGCTTTCCAAAGAAATCAATGTGGTCAATGCTGCGCAATATGAAGTTGCTTGTGAAGAATGGCAATATAATGGCCGACAGACTTGGCCTGCAGTATTGCCACAATATCGCTGCTCCATCATAATTGCTGCCCCAACACCTCCATTTTCCACTTCACTTTCTCTTCGACCTGTCCTCCACTCCTCTCTTTTCCTCCCACCTCCTCTCCGCCTCTAGCCCCTCTCCACCTCTCCACCTCTTTGGCTGAAAAGACAGTAATCAGACCTCATTGACTTGGAGCTGACAACACATAATCACCACATCTCTGAATGTGTTTCAAACGATCAAAATAGATGCTTTATATGTCCTCCCTTCCACATCAGCTTGATGCACCAAACATACAAAAATCAGTCAAAGACAATAACAATATTTTGCATGTCAAATTTAAGAAACGCTCAACGCAAACTTTTTAATTTCTTCAAAAGCTTCTAGCCCCAAACTTTTTGAGTGGCATTTACATTAAGAAACTGTGACTGAGCGCTCTTTTCCTGAGAGTAACAACAACAACAACAACAATAATAATAATGATAGTAATAACTCCTTCTAGGTAGGAGCTGACGCTAGTCTTTGTCTACTGTTGTTGATCATAATCCCATAATCACTTTGCAGCTTTCTGACCGTGGGGCCTTTGACACCTTTGACACTTTATCATCTTTTAAGTGTGTAAATGTGTGTGAGAGGGGAAGAAAAGGAGAGGTTACACACAGATAATCACTGTTATGTCTGGGGTGAGAGGAAAAAGGGAAGTGAGAACTGTTTCTATGGCAACCAGTGAGCTTTTCTTTTTATCAGTTACCAACACATACATGCACACACACAGGCGCACACACACAGGCTCACACACACATACTACAGGTAAACATCTACATTGTCCTTGCAGGAGACATGAATAAAGCCAGTGGCCATAAATTAGAAAGACAAAGGGCCGATCTCCATGGAAGAAGGTTAATTATGGGGTCTGAGGAGTGAACCAGGTTTCTCTGGTTAAATTCCTTGGTTGCAAAGTAACAGATGACTTCAAACTATTCTAAAGGGCAAAAAAGACACATTGATTGAATGCTTGCTATTCTTTTAACTCACAATCTGGCCTTTATGTTGTTTTACAACCTGTAATGAGTAGTATTGAGCACAAATCCCATTACACTGAATGAAAAAAAACTCTTACATCAAACTTCTTCTGCCACAGTTTATTAAAAATAAACTGTTTCAAGCCACTATTATTTTACACAATTCTGAGAAAGAAACAATGATGGAATCTGAGTCAAGATAGCAGCAACAATAAGTCCTTCCATCCATCCATCCATCCATCCATCCATCCATCCATCCATCCATCCATCCATCCATCTTCTATTGCTTGGTTCGGGTCACGGGGGCAGCAATCTGAGCAGAGAAGCCCCCCCGCCACGTGATCCAACTCACCACCCGCTGGTGATCAATTGACAGCTCATCACCTGTCTTTACCCAAGTGTCCAAGACATACAGCCGCAGATGTGATGATACGATTACAAAGTTGATCATTGACCTGCAACCTAGGGTGTCCTGGTGCCACATGTACTTATGAACACCCTTATGCTTGAACATGGTGTTCATTATAGACAAGCTTTGATTATCACAGAGGTCCAATAATAGAGCACCACCTCTCAATCAAAGTCCTCCAACTCATTGTGTCGCTTCCCACGTGGGCATTAAGGAGACTGGGTACTCTGAACTCTTTTTTTTCCTTCTTTTTTTCTGTTTGGCGCATCGGCACTAACGACAGCCAGGACCTGATCCGTGACCGGAAGGCGGAGGGAAACAACCCTCTTGTCTGTTTTTGTTCAGAAAACCACAAAGTACAGCCATCAAACTCCAGGGATGGAAGTACACCTGCCCCTGCCCACTGCCTCTCACCTAGGCCATCTTCAGAGTGGAACTGGGTCCAACCCATCCCCAGGAAACTAGCTCCAGAGCCCAAGGTATGTATTTTGGTAAGTCCCATCCTCATGCAAGTCAGGCTCCTACCCCACCAGAAAGGTGACATTCCATGTGCCACAAGGCAGTTTTGGAAGCCAGGGACTCTAGTTCAAGGGCTTCCATCTCTGATGTCCAACTGATTCACAGAGCACTGAACCCCTACGCCCCTATTGTGTGTAGTGGGACTTACCCATTTAGCTTTTTTTGGCTGAGCCCAACCAGGCCTCGTAGATTAAGGTCCGACTACTAGACATTCGCCCTTGAGCCTCCGCCCTGTGCCAGGCTCTCGGAAACTAAAGAGTCTACAGACTATGTGGAATATTTATCCTTACATTTGTGTTTAAAATCAGTGAATATAAGCCATCAAAAAGTAAAACGCTGCAAAAGCACAGAAAACACAATAAAAATAGGAAAAAACACAACGGAAATGTTCCTGGGGAGACAATAACCCGACGGACCAGTTGCACAAACCAAAACATGAGATTACAACACATTTACCTCTCCTCCACTTCTTTGAAGTGTCTCCCAGTCCCAGCGCAATGGTTAGCATGTTTTGGTTCGTGCAACTGGTCCGTTGGGTTATTGTCTCCCCAGGAACATTTCCGTTGTGTTTTTTCCTATTTCTGTTGGGTTTTGTGTGCTTTTGCAGCGTTTTTCTTTTTGCAGGTGTTTTCTGAAGTTACAGTCCATTTGGCCTCTCAGGGCCACCGTATTAAGGCTTAAAAACAAGGTACTGATTGTCTGGTATAAACATCCTGAATAACCACCTGTTTTTCTGGGTGTGTGTTGCAAACAACTTGCACTGATGTGCCACATAATTCTTCTAATCAATCATTGGCTGTTTTCTATGGATCATTGGCTGGTTATTGTAGAGACCTGGCTGTTAGCTGCTGAGATGAGTGGCTGGTCTCACCAGGTAGTCACTCCATCTCTCTCCTGCAAAATACTGACGCATGTTTTTATGGATAGACTGGCCACACATACAGTGCATACAAATGTGAACTGAATTAATAGGAAAATTAGAAAAAATTAGAAAATAGTTTTGATCTGGGTCCAAAATTAACAAGAAAGTTTCTTTCTGACTCACAGACTGGACTGGCTCTAATTTCAACCCAACCCATCAGTCGGTCACCTAAGTCTAGACTCAGTAGCCAGATGTTTTCTTTATATTATTCTATAATTTGTAAAATAACATATTTTGTTAACGATCCATTTGTCTCAACCAATCTCTCTGTCCTCTTTATCTGTCTTGTTGCCAAGCAACAGCTGGTACACAGGTCATATGTTGAACTTGCATTTAAATTGCAAATGGTGCTAGCAATGCAGCTAAGAAATGATGTGCAGATGGTGGTCATGAATTAAAATGTGCTTCAGTTTAGATTAGCGAGTAACCTTAAAACAAAATAACAGCTGCTCTCACCAATTACTGCTACAAAGCATCACGAAAAGAAAGACTTTCTGCACATGTGCTATAAAATCACGAAGAAGTAAACCTACAATGAATTTGGAAGTGTGAAATTCAATTCAATTCAATTAAATTTGATTTATATAGCGCCAAATCACAACAACAGTCGCCTCAAGGCGCTTTACATTGTAAGGTAGACCCTACAATAATACATACAGTGAAAAACCCAACAATCATATGACCCCCTATGAGCAAGCACTTTGGCGACAGTGGGAAGGAAAAACTCCCTTTTAACAGGAAGAAACCTCCGTCAGAACCAGGCTCAGGGAGGGGCGGAGCCATCTGCTGCGACCAGTTGGGGTGAAAGAAGGAAGACAGGATAGAGACATGCTGTGGAAGAGAGACAGAGATTGATAACAAGTATGGTTGAATGCAGGGAGATCTATTAACACATGGTGAGTGAGAAAGGTGACTGAAAAGGAAAAACTCAATGCATCATGGGGGTCCCCCAGCAGTCTGAACCTATCGCAGCATAACTAAGGGAGGATTCAGGGTCACCTGATCC
>VURO01049566.1:19476-35791 GCA_015108175.1 Pelvicachromis taeniatus | reverse complement strand
CCAACAAAAGTGGGAAAAAAAAAAAAGAAAAAGAAAAAACGAGAAAAACAAACAAATGCACATGCTCAGTAGCAACCAGGCAAAAAAAAAAAAAAGAGCCAAGTAGATTTTGAACATAGTGGAAAATTTACCCTGTTAAAAATCTAATATTTGCCATGGGAACAGGCTGAGACCTAAAGCAAACTGTCTGAGAAACATATCTACAGATCAATATAAATGATTTTCTTGGGCGTGCCTTTTTCACGTTGGAAACTTTTACTTTTGGTATTTTTGATACTTGTGCAAAACGTTTACCTAACTCCAGTATTTTACAGTTGGGTGTTCAGACTCGTGTTGATTATTTTACTTCTATAAAGGATCTCAACACAAAAGCAACCCTGGACGTCTCCGAGTGCTGCTGTGGGAAAACACAACTTATAACTCGGGCTCATAGAGCATGGAGGAAAAATGTCAAATATTTGTACATGCCCATGCAGACATTCCTGCCCAAACTCTTACCCCAACTTTAATTGCATATTATGTGTCACAAAATGAGTCAACAGAGGTGAATCACCCACAATCATGTATTTATAGACATCTTACTGTGAATGAGAGTCGTGTGGTGTTCTCTTGAATTAAGATAAGACCTTTATAATTTTACAGCATTGTGAATAGACTAAGTCTGGACTCAGTTAACTGCACAGGCAGGTCAAACAGCATACTGAAACAAAGATGACGATACAGAAATTCTAGTCAAAACCAGTTTCTTTGTAACACACATCAGCGTGGCTCAGAAAAAGAAACTAGCAAACAGTCAATTAAGCTAGACAGAATTAAGAAATCTGCATTGCTCATCAATTACTGGCAAATTCTTTCACAGCATTGTGAATCATTTGTTGTGTCTTTAACTTGAAGCAGAACCTTCTGCTAGTGAACCAACCAGCTGACTGCTAGTAACCTGGCTGGTTTGCCACGATATGATGCAACATTTCCGATCCTGGCAACATTTGCAGGTAGATTTTGGATTTGTGCTCTTGGTATTGTTGGGTGTGGTGTGCCATACATAGATAGTATCATCACCAAAGGGACAAGCAGACTTCCTGAATGTCACCTTAGCTGACTCCATAGGCAATATACCGCTGAGCGATATTACACCCATGTGAACACGCCAGTGGGCTGAGAATTATTGTATAAAGTTTCAAAGCAACAGGGTGCTATTTTAGCTCACTGTGATGAGTTGGCAACTATATGCCGTACGGCTGAGAGCAGCTGGCCCAGGTTTGAATCTGACCCGAGGCCCTTTGCTGCATGTCTTTTCATTTGTATCATCATGCAAAAGATTGACAGAGGGGTAGCTATACCCGTCTTTAGTTCAACATAAACAAACACAAAAAAAACATGAGAAGCTGCAGAACAAGTCTGCTCAGAAGACGTTTGTACCTCTTTAATTATTATGCAGGAGTTCACATTTGGTTTTTTGCAAGTCATTCACTTCGCGTGTGCTGAGCTCTGTGTTTATCTTCTTGGAATTAAGTGAAGCACAGTGTGGCCATTTGCCAAGGGTGTGGCGCGTCACCTCTGGTGCAGCATTAGATATTCACTGACAGGATATCAAGGTATATTTAAGGCCTGGTTGTGTTTGATGTGGCTAGAATCAGCACTTGTATGTTTGGGACAACATAGTAAAGACCAAGGTGTGGGAGGAAGAGGAAGTCACTGCAAGTTAATCATGCTGTTTATGTCTCTTGGGACTAAGATATCATACTCAGGAGCTTAACAGAAATAACCCTGTAGCATGTTTTCATTCTAAATAATCATATTAAAGTCTTGTATATACATTAACTGTGAGATAGTCAAGGAAACAAAGTCACTTAATCCGGCTGAACCAAAGTGAAGGGATCACCGAAGAGTATTTAGACATTGCAATTAAATGTGAACCCTGACAATATCTTTTAAACTCCTGCAACGTCTGTGTACCAATATATCTCCAAAACACCAACTATTCCTTAGCTAGGGGGAAAAATCACAGTAACCAAGTGATTATACAGAGGTTAAGGACCTTTTCTGCACAATGCTGTATTGACAAATTGCACAGATCACCCACACAATACAAGCTGGAAGATATTGCTAAGTGTCAGTGTTGCTAACCGCCACCACCAAAAGAGGCTTTAACCAGTCATCAGACTGATATTTGAATAAAAGTAGCAGATCAACTGTTAAACAAGTCAAACATAGCTCGTTTACTTCTAGAAGTAAACTTGGCCATTAGGCGACTCAAACCTCACATGCTACCTATGTTTCTGAGGTGCTAGACTTTCTTGTTTTGTTTTTACGTGTTGTTGAGCATTAGTTTTCTAAAAGTCCTTCGCAGTTTTTTTTTGTTGGATTTTTTTTTTTACATTGGCTGTTTTTTCACTCATTTTCAGTCCAGTCCTTGTCCCTGACCATTTTCAGAAGATTTTATTTGGTTTTTTGTTGTTCTTGTTGTCACTCATAACACAAGAGATGTTGTGCCTACACATAACAAACGACTTAGCAAAGAACCAATGTTGTTACTAGAACATCCGTTGTTACTTCCAGCCTGTAACAACAAACCCAACTTGTTCCTGTTTCTTTAGCTGAATCTATGAAATTGCCAAAGATAATATGATAGGACTAAAACACTATTTCATGATAGCATCAATAAGGTGATTGCCAAAGAGCTGTTAGCCAATAACTTGACATATTTCAGCAAGTGTAGTGTTCTTCATTCATTCGAGGAAATAGAGGACAAAAGACGTGACAGGCCTAAAACGAGCATCGACAACAGATGAAACTAATTTCTTAAGAAATAGGGGGAAATAACACCAAATACCTCAGATAGGACATGAGAGATCCATTTGGCCCATTAGTTGATTCATGTCTGTTCACCAAAGCCTCATCAGAAATTGTCTCAGGGGAAGGATGGCTGTCAAGAAGCCATTCTTAATGAGCTATGCCAAATTACACAAGAACTGGGCTGAAAACCATTTGCAACTGGCCTCATGGAGTGATGAGTCCAAATTTGAAGTTTTTGGTCAAATTGTTGTCAATATCTAAGGAGAGGTTCAAGAGAGAGGTACAACAGTGAGTGTCTGCAGCCATCTGTTAGCATCTGATTGCTAACTGCTTAATTTTTCAGACAGACTTTCATTGACAAAAGACAATGAAAGTCATGGATTGGCCTCCTCAGAGTCCAGACCTCAACATTATTGATGCAGAGTGAGATCATCCTGATATTGAATGGAACAAAAAGGCAGCTACATCCAAAGAGCTTTGAATGTTCTCCAAGAATCCTAGAGAACTGAAGACTATTTAAAGAAATTAAAGCAAAGCTGAACGCGTGCCTAAGAGTTAAGGCTCGATAAACGTACTGAGAATTGTACAAACTCTTGTTTTGCCTCATGTCCTGCACTTTCATTTGCATTTCCATGTTTCAATGACCTGTTTCTCAATTTCCTAGAAAATATAATGACATGAGGGATAGTCCAATGACCCGAAAACCCCCCGATAAGCCACTTCCAGAATCTCCCCAGTTGTATTTTTTCCTACGATACCATACAATAAGCTATCCGAACAATTTATCATTTTAATGCCTTGTTTGGACTCCAAAGATTGTTCTGTGCTATTTAGAAAAGTCAGATCACGGACTTGCCAGGGGGTAAGTCCAACTGTTTGAAGCACATTGACATATGTATTATCAATTTCTCTATGCAAACTGGTTCTTTTTGTCAGGGCACACATATTTCTTGAACTGTGTTGAGGTACATTAACCGCTTTCTGTGTTCAAAAGACTGAGAAAACAAAGGAGAGCATTATAACAACTGGAGAGTCATTTAGCAGGCGTCATCACGCTTGCTGGAGAATTCTTTTCTTTCTTACTTGTGTCCAAACATATTGTTATCCTTACACTTCTGTGAAACAATGCTTCTTTCTTCTTGTGACAGCTCTGTCGTCACACATACAGTTGTGGGCAGAAGTTTACATACTCATCATGGGCATGAAGGTCATGGTAAGTTTGGACTTTGAATGATTTCATTGAACTGTTCTTTTTCCAGGGTGGACAGAGTTGCACCAGTCAAGTTGCACCTCAACCAGAAGCTTTTGGGAACTATCAACCAGCTTCTGGTATACGTCTAGCTGGATATTTGACCGCTCTTCTTGACAGAATTGGTAGAATTCATTTAAATTGGTTGTTTTCCTGACACAGACCAGGCTTTGGCTTTGGGAAGGCCATTCATTAACCTTAATATTATCCTTCTTTATCCATTCCATAATCAGTTTTGATGTATATTTGGGATCATCGTCCTGCTGGAACACCCAATCAAGTATTTCCTTTTCTACAAAGATCTTCTAAAACAGCCCAGACAAACATATTGACAACCATTACATGAGTTGACATATGGACATTTCATTTCAAACAGACAAGCATGAAAAAGACAAAAACATAAACCCCAAGCATGGTTAAAGTAACCATGCTTGGGGTGACAGTTAAATTATCAGGAAGTATAAAGTCAACAAGTTCCCAGCCACTTCAGTTAGACGGGGAAAACAAAAACAAAAACCTGGTCACAGATTGAACAGAGGGAAACCTTCAGGACAGACGGAAGCTTCTCTAAGATTAAAGTAATCCTGAGGAATTATAGAGAATAGAGACACATAAAGGAGCTTGACAGCTCAAAAAGCATGCGGGGCTTTTGTCTATTTATTTTTTTTTTTTTGTTAACAAATGACATCTTTTTTTGATATGACATATCTTAGGGTAAGTAAGCCTGCATCTAATAGCGCCAAAGAAGAAAGAAAACAGCGGACCATTCTAACACGGCCCTGATCTGAACGGACTGCAGGAAATGTTGTGGATTTCCTCTGCAGCCCGCTCAGAGGAGTGTGTTTGGCTCTGTGTGTGTGTTTCTCGGGTTGTTGGATAAAGGATATGTTGTTGTTATTCTCACATGTTTCAGCTGCGTAACTATTATCTAATTCCTGAAGCCGATGTCCTGCCCTAGTCGAAGTTCAGTTTCACTTTGAGGAATGCGGCGTCCGACTTGTTGCCGTGTAGGTCTGAACATGCGTAGTTATTGCCCGCACAATGTTTGCGGAGTGAAAAGTTGCAGTGTCATGTTGGTGTATATTCCTCCTCCCCCAACTCCAGCACCAACCACCAACACTACAGCCTTTGGACGTCGGCCCTCAGCGACTCAGAGCATCGACGAAGTTCACAAGTGCACATTTGTCCCTTTGACGTGGAGGACGAGATATCAGCGGGTTTCCTGGTAGGACGGAGAGCTTCGTACGGAGAAACACCGGCGAATACTTATCGTGCTGATTGGGCAAGTCTTGCGTAACTTGCTTCTGTGTTACTGAATGCGCCCCGTTCTCTCGCGACGAGGAGTTTTAGCGGCTGCCGATCAGGTGTTTTTGTAGGTAAGTGAATCTGCAACTGTTAGAGAATACAACCAGAGCGGACTCGCCCTTGGGTGGGGGGGAGAGGGGGGTCACTGTGTTTAAAGACGGTTCTCGTAAGTTTGTGATCCTCCAGCAGCACTCGTGACATCACTATTCCGACATTAGCAACGTTCACGGAAAGGGTGAGCCGACAGCCCGGGTAGATTGTACGGTTCTTCTTGAGCAGCGGAGTTTATTTCCTCTGCTAGTGCGCAGACTCTTAAAGGGGAATTGAAACTTTTGCTCTTTGTCGCTTGTGCATGCGGAGTGCTGAATGCGGCCGCTTCTGTGCTTTTTATTAGATTTTTGGTTTTGCAGTTAAAATCAAATGCATTTTATTTGACCAAATTGCAAATAGAATCGGGCGGAATTTTGTTTATTCGCTTTGATTTTGTTTATGTTTATTGTCAAGTCAAGTGTGAGGATATTTACTAAATATTAGTTCTCTAAATCGTTGTTTTGACGCAAGAAAATACTTTTTTTTTTTTAAGAGGTCTCTAGTTTCTGTGCTTCTGCATTTTAAACACAGATTTTTGAGACGATCATGTGCTCATGGATTGTTTTCTTGATTAGTTTATTCAGAAAAAACTAACAGTCCCCAGACCAGTTTTAAATCGTATAAAAAATGATAAAAATGTTGTAGACACTTAAAAAGGAAAATCCATAAAATACTTCTTTAAAAAAAAAAAAATGAATTAATTAGTGTAAAAAAAATATAACTGTAGTTCAATTTCCCGTTGAGTCATTAATTGAATAATGGAATAATAAATGCAAGGATGTTGATTAATTTGCGAATCAGCGTAATTTTATAATCATAATAATCGTAATGACAACAAGAAGAAAAGGGATACACAAGTCACAAAAGAGCATGCTTTTTAGGATACAAAGCTATTTTCGTCCACATTACACAACTGGCTTGATGTGTATTTATTGTTTCTGGTTGAATGGCACACACAAATAAATTGGAGCTCTTTTTCAAATATTTTAGGCTGTGTAGCACTTGGCCGGGGTTTCTGTTTATTGAACATCCTTACAAGAAGCTTGGGAACAGTTTATTTCCTAAATATCACCACCTCCAGGGTGTCAACTGTTTTTTCCTCTACAGGGAAGGAATGTGATCAGTGCTCTGTTTGCCAGCAAGATTACACAGAATCTCTTAGGCTGTATGTCATGACACTTTCTAAAGTGTGGGAGTGCGAGCAAAGGGAGAACCTGTTCAGTTAAGCTGGAGATCTGCATCCCTCTCCTCAAATGTGTGAAATGAGACACTGGTGTTGTTGTTTTCTAAATTATGTCCGTTACACTCTATTCTCCTGGTCAATTGCACATTAACAGAGATATCTAATCAGCCAATCAAATGGCAGAAGCTTAGTGCATTCAGGCACGTAGATATGGTCAAAATGACCTGTTGAAGTTCAAAGCGAGCATCATAATGAGGGGAAAAACGGGCATTTAAGTGACTTTGAACATGGTATGGTTATTGGTGGCAGACGGAGTATTTCAGAAACTGCTGAGATTTTCCACTCGACCATCTCTGGGTTATACACAGAATGGTCAGAAAAAGAGAAAATGTCCAGTGAGCGCGAGCTTTCTGGGCGTTGATGCAAGAGGACAGAGGAGAATAGCCAGACTACTTTGAGCTGATAGGAAGGCAACAGTAACTCAAATAAAAATAAGATAGCAATGGTGTAGAGCTGCTATGTTGTCCAGAGAGAGAGTGCACTTTAAATGAATTATCACATCTGGAAAAAGGCATACTTCCTTTGGTTTAGGTGACGGTGCTCTGTGCAGAAAGCAGGATACGTGGCGCTCACTTCCTTGGACAGTTACCTGCACTGTTCTCACACAGGTGCAATCAGACATTGCACGAACTTTGGTTAGACTTTGTGTTATCACATGCACTGGTCTACACAATTCAGGCCTGCTGTGCACAGCAGAACTTGCTTATGAGTATTTTTTTCTTGTTGGGCTGTTATGGCTGAGTTATCAGATGTTGCAATTCTTTAAAACACTACAATCCTCCCGTAGCATTCAATTCCAGTCTTCCTCTTTTTTTTTTTTTTTTTTCTTTTTTTTTTTTTTTTCTTTCCTTTTTTTTTTCTGAAAATGTGCTTTTGTCACGACCAACCTTTGACTCGAGAAAAGTCAATGGTGACACGAAAGATGACACAGCAGAGGCGCTTTTGTCTCTACTGTTACAAAACATTTCAAAGGATGTGTACTCATTACAGCTCAGCAGTTTAGGATGATATTTATTTCAGCTTTAAGCTGTTTAAAAAGGTCGTTTTGAAATAAGTAATCCAATAAAATTTCTCAACAGAAAGCCTGTTTTATTTGCCATAAGTGCTGACTGCGTCAGTTAACTGTACTGTTCTGGATGTACGGAAGCAGTCTGTAAATGGTTAACTGTCTGCCTCATTTGTTTCTTCTCAGAAATTCTGCACTGAGAAAAGCCTGTGATTTATGAAAAGCAAACTCATCTGCAGCCAGAATCAATGGCTTCAATGCTTCTCTTTGTTTTTAGTGTCAAAAGTGCGATTTCATCTGACAAATACCACAGAACTGCCTTTTTTTGTTTGTTTTTTTTAAAAAAAAAAGAAAGAAAAACTCCTTAAGTTGAATTGAGGTATTTGATGACTAAATGCGACTAAACTAATCTGCACTCCCACCTGCTCCCGATTAGGACGTTGGTCAAACAGAACTTTCATATCTAGCTAGAAACCACGAGTGGTGGAGGGAGTAGTGGTTATCTTTTTTTTTTTTTTTTTTTTTTTTATAATTTTACTGCCATCAGTTATCCTCTCTTACCCAAGGTATGCCTCCCTCAAAATCTCTCTTTTTTTTCTGCCCTACCTCCCCTTTTGGTGTGACACATTCAGTCATATGACCAGCAAACAGGCTGACTAACTGTAGGCTGAGATGTGAGGTAGCTAGAGGCTGAGTAGATTTAATTGTGGAGCTCTGCAAATCCCCTTCTCTCGTAACCACCTTTTGCTTTGACTTAAAAAAAAAAAGAAAATCTCCCAAAATGATGTGGAAATGGCATTTTAATCATGCATGCGTGCCGCCAAAAAGCACCAAACTGTGGCGTTTTGCAAATAATGGTTAAAAGTATCCTGCGTGGTTTAGCCTTCGGCAGGACCTTGATTTGTCCGCTTTAATGCTTACATGTTTAATGATTCCAAGGGTTCTCACACAGACAAATGCACTATATCCACCAGGCAAGATAACAAAAGTCCTTTCTTCATCTCCACCTCATGAGCTGATTTGTTTTTGCTTCAAGCAGCAGCAGCAGCAGCAACTGACGCTGGCATTCAGGAGATTTTACTGTTTGCTTGACAAGTAGCTGACCTAGGTGTGCTGTTCTGCATAAAGAGGCTACAAAATAATAGTTTTTGTCTTTTATTTACTTGCATTTTTTTGTAATTTGCCAACTTAGTACATGAATTCTTCTAATTAGCTTTGGACCTTTTACAGAAAATCTTTTGCATATCTTTTACATAAGAGGTAAATAAGTGTGTAAGTTGAGAGGACACCCTGTAACAAAAACAAAACTTGGGGCAAACAAATTGGCTTTCAGACAAATGGCAGTCACTCGTGCTTCCAGCATCACTCGGTCTTCAGTGTCCGTGATTCTAGTGTGAGGCAGATGCCTAATGTTGGACCTTAGTAACCAGACCTCCTCCAAGTCGCCGATTTTTAGATGGCACTATGTATAAAAATGAACTATTCCTGAATAGTTAATGCAATTTGGTGAATATCTTGCATTAAAGCAGTAAATCTGCACTTTAATCAAAGCTTAATGTTTTGATTTAAAATTCACTTAAGTAGTGGCTTAAATAAATAAATAAAACAAAATAAGCATCATTGTCTGCTGGGATAGGCTCCGACCCCCCCCCCCCGCGACCCTGAAAAGGATAGGTGGATGCGAGCGAATGGATGGATGTCCAAACATGTATAGACCAATCTGGCAGGTCATTGCAAGTTAAAAATGAGCCCGTGCCTGATGACACACATGGATACATCAAACTATGCAGTTACTTTTTTCTTTTAATAACTGTATGTAATTATTATCTTCAGGTAACATGATAAAAAGCATACATACGATGGGGGAAACTGATCATTAATCAAAAGGACCTTTCTATGTGGACTTTGCACTTGTAGTACTCTTGCTCAGAATAAACTGGTGGTTCTAAACCGGCCATAGGTTTACCCCACCTCGTGCCCCGTGACAACAGTTAAAAAAAAAAAAAGTGTGTGTGAGGTCCCTCATCCTATTCATGTAACCCCTTCCTCTGGGGTTACTTGCACAGTAGCATTCCAACAGCGCCCTATTTTCACCTCTTGCCCACTGCGATGCCTTCTTCTTCCAGTAGCCCACTTCTCATCAACACCTGACGAGGACCATGTTGATCCGGGCGGGAATTGAACGTGCGACCCTCCGCTCCAAAGGCGTACCACTTACCAACATGGGACCCAACAGGGGAACCACTTATGATCCTCTACCTAATCACACAAGCCATGGTGTGAAAACGGGTGTAGGTCACAATCAGCAAAGGTTTCGGGTGAACTCATTGTGAAACCTAGCCCCACCTTATCATGTGATTTCCAGAGGTCAGAAGGTCCAGGATGTGCGTGGGCGTTAAGGTGTCTGAGAAGGGATCTCAAAACTAGATTATTGATGGCGGATAGTTGGTGTCGTAAACCCCCGCCTCTGTTCACTCCTCTTTCAAACAATCTGTCTTCTCTGTCCAAAATGTGAACATTGGTGTCCTCGAAGGAGTGACCTTTGTCCTTTTAGAAGCAGATGGACAGCTGAGTCCTGTCCCGTCGAGGTGGCTCTCCTATGTTGTGCCATGCGTTTATGAAGTGGCTGTTTGGTCTCTCCAATGTAGAGGTCTGAGCATTCCTCGCTACACTGTACAGCATACACTACGTTGTTAAGTTTGTGTTTAGGAGTTTTGTCTTCGGGATGAACCAGTTTTTGTCTGAGCGTGTGGCTGGGTCTGAAGTACACTGGGATGTCGGGTTTGGAGAAGACTCTCCTGAGTTTTTCTGATAAACCTGCTACACAGGGGATAACAATGTTGTTTCGTTTGTCTTTCTGATCCTCCCTAGTTGTTGTCTGATCTTCTTTACGGTGCCTCTTTGCTGACTTGATGAAAGCCCAATTAGGATAACCACATGTTTTAAGAGCCTCCTTTACATGTGTGTGTTCCTTCTTTTTCCCTTCAGGCTTAGAGGGAACATTTTCTGCCCAGTGTTGTAGGGTCCTGATTACTCCAAGTTTGTTTCCCAGAGGGTGGTGGGAGTCAAAGAGGAGGTACTGGTCTGTGTGTGGGCTTCCGGTAAACTTCAACGTTGAAGTTTCCATTCCCTTCAGTGCGCACGGCACAGTCCAAGAATGGCAAACAGTTATCCTTTGTGTCTTCCCTGGTGAACCTTATATTGTTATCCACAGCGTTGATGTGAACAGTGAAGGATAGTGTTCACCTTTCACTACTGAGATGGACTGTGTGACAACACCAGCTTGCTGTGACGCTGAGAGCTGGTTTTGCTTCAGACTGTTAGAATTTATACCCTCTGTTGCTTTAAATGGTGCAAATTTGTATGTTTATCAGTCAGCTGCTTTCGGCAGTCCTCTGTGACTCACACACAGACCGCTCGCTGAGCCTTAATGAGTGAGCAAGGGAGGGTTGTAAATGGACAAGTTATCAGGCTTATCAAGTGGAAAAGTGACTGTCTCTGTGCTTTGTAGAGCTGCGACAATTAGCTTTTCAATGGATTGCAAGCTGTTTGAAAACAACCGATTATTTAATAGTTTTTAAGAAAAACTGCTGGTTTCAGACACCGCTAGACTGCTTCTGTTTCTTTGTCACATATCACAGCCAATCGAATGTTTGGAAATCTGCCTTCTTCACTTAATTCTGCGATATCACTTAATTAATTAATAAATTATAATAATATTCATTTGAGTCCATGAGTCCAATGCATTTTTTTAGTTGTCTAAATTATGTCACCGTGACTGGCAAAATGATACATTCAGAAATTGCCCTAACAAATCTGTATTCAGCCATATGTCTATGAGGATACAATATCACATTAAGTCATATGGAAGCCAAAAATGAAATAAATAACTTCAAAACAGAAAAGTAGAATTATAACTGGTTTATATGCAGACTGTGAACCTGCAGTTATAAAGATCTTAGTAAAAATCACAAACATGGTGACTGTTTCCTCGGTTCAAAGCTGTGTCACAAGGCGGTTCATGACAACACATTTTTTCTGATTCAGTTGTAAGGAAGTGAAACCCACAGTGTGTCACAGTCACACGCCCACATACGCATAAGAAAAAAATGCCATATCTGGAGATCTTGATTATATTTGCTTCTTTTGAAACCACTGAAAAACTCTGAGCTTTCTTAACACCCTCTCTTCTTTTTATCCTCTTCTGTCCAGGTTAAGCATCACGTGAGTTGAAGAAGAATCCCTTCTCTGATACAACTGATTGCAGTTGCACACATGTGCCAGCCACTTCCCTTTTTTATGTAAACTCTAAATGGCACAAGACTTCTGGAAACGTCAGAATGGACTACTTTGAAAAACCTGAATTCTTTCAAATCTGCACCAAAACTAATTTCATGATCATCATCGTTGCTTTTGCTCTGGGAACTGTGTGACACAAATATTGTCAGTCATGTCCAATAGGCCTGGATACGTGGATGAGCGAGCCTCATGTGGTTCCTCACTGTATTTCTGCAGAGAAACACATGACCTGAGCTTAATTTTTGCAGCATCTGGACATCTTACTTCGCCTGCTGGCTGTAGCAGTGATCACCGATGGAATGTACTATTATGCAGAGGGTTGTCGACATGCTAAAAGACTATTTTTGTGCTGAATTTTTTTTTGGCAAAATGGAGGAACTGAGGATACTTGCACACTGTAGCCTTTACACGGATGAGTTGAAGACCAAAGGAATTTTCTCTGTTGAAAGTCTGAATCCAATGGGATAAGAATTAAAATCGTTTGACTGTAAAAGACTGTATCACTGAAAAACTAGATCTAAAGTGCTTTCTCCCCATAATGCACTGCCCTAAAAAGAAGAAACGTCCAACATGCGACTCAGATTTCTCAGCTATTGTGGTTCCCTCTATGCGTGGGTCTGGGTATCTTGACTACACCGTCGAGACCCATGCTTCAAGGGCCCTGAAGGCCATGGATGAGTTCAGACAGAACGAAATGCTGTGTGATCTGGTGCTGCATGTCACACACAAGGAGAGGACAGTAGACTTCAAGGTAATGGGTCATGTTTGAAATTTTAGAATCCTAGTGCAGTTTGTGTTGTTGTTTTTATATATACATTTATACATGTTCTAACATGCCAGAGGCTGTTCACCTTGGAGACCTGCTGCGGATATGGGTACAGGGCCAGCGAGAGCCAGCTTGCTAATCTAGTCTCTTTTTCGCGCTAATTCGTACGGCACTACTTTAGCTGGCGAACGGACATGTGACCAATATATCACTCTTTTCCGTGTCTGATCACATGCCTTTCCGCCAGGCAAAATGGCGGAACACGCCAAAACAAATCTTCTTACGATGTCACAAAAATTCTGAAAAATCCTTAGAAAAGCCGCACCGGACAATAAGCCGCAGGGTTCAAAGCTTGTGCAAAAAGTAGCGGCTTATAGTCCGGAAATTACGGTAAATGTACCATTTGTAAGACAATATCAGCTCATTTTGAATTTGATGACAGCAACATGTCTCAAAAAAAAAGAAAAGGGACTGGGCTGTGTTTACCACTGTGTAGCATCACCTCCTGTGAACTGAGGAGATCAGCTGCTGAACCTTTGGGGGGGAACGTTGTCCCGTTCTTGTCTGATATAAGATTCTACCTGCTCATCAGTCTTGGGTCGTCTTTGTCATCTTTTCTCATTTCATGATGCTCCAAATGTTGTGAGGTGGTGTAAGGTTTTGAGTGCAGGCAGAACAGTTTAGCACCTAAACTCATCTACTATGAAGCCATGCTGTTGGAATAGATTCAATATGCAGTTTAGTGTTGTCTTACTGAAATATGCAGGCCCTTCCTAAAAAAAAGGGGGTGGTCATCTGAATGGGAGCATATGTAACCTCTATACAACTTCCCGCATTGATGGTGCCTTGCCAGATGTGTGATCTGGCTATTTCACAGGCACTAATGCACCCTGATACCATCAGAGATCCATTAAAATTAGATTTGGTCAAATGGATTGTGTCTGGATCATGTTCACATATGGCTCCTTTTTTGCACGATAGAGCTTTAACCTACGTTTGTGGATGGCACAGTGAATTGTGTTCAAAGATGGTGAGTTCCAAGTATTCCTGAGACCATGCAGGGATTTCCATTGCAGAATCATGCCAGTTATAAATGCAGTGCCAACTGGAGGCCCTTTGGATCTCAACCAGGCACCCCCCAATACAGGAGTCTATGAGTATTACCCAGTAGGCAAAGAGCTTAGATGGTGCCGGGGACTAGACATGCCCAGCTCTACCTGCTTCTCAGTCCTCTGGATGTCATTCCTGCTTCCTTTGAAGGTTTCCTTGCTATAGGGTGACCCTCTGATCAAGCCCTCTTCCTTCATCCATACCCGTTATCAGGAGCTCTCCTCTAAATCCATGCACTTCTTAACCCAGTTAGTTAACATTTAGTGGCCTGGAAAAGTAGGCCCCGAGGATCTGTTAATTTTTAAGGCTAGAGTAACCTGTAAGAACCCTTTGAGCGGTGTTGTAATAATACACAGGTTTTTACCTTGACTTTTTCACAAGAGGGTAAAAAGGGAATGTCTGCGAATTTAGACTTTTTGAATGCGGGATATTTAATTTACGCAATTTAGAAACAGCAAAGACAAAACCAAATCAAATAATAATAATCACTTAAGTATAATTTGAGTGATTTGATGATCTAATTAACGTTAATTGCAAGCTTGAATTTATAATATAACACGGGGAAAAAATGAGAAGAGGAAAATGCAAGAAATATAAAACCAATTTGAGTCCACAGTGTTCGGGCAGTGGTTGCTCCTCTGGCATTTCTTGCTGTAATTTCTAACTGTGGACTCCCAGGGCCAGAGCTTCACATGTTTACTGCCTATCACAAAGAAACTAGAGCAAGAACGGCTTTGAATGTTCCTAGGAGCCCTCTTTTATACTCTTTTGCGCTTTTTGATGTCCACAATCTCCTTATCTTAAGTCTCACACTATTGCTTCTCTCTCACTCTCGCACATACATGATTTAAAACTAAATTCAAACATCAAAAGCACTCCATCACAATGGTTACAGTTTCTACTTTTCTATCTTGTACTTCAACATGATCTATCATTAACTCCACCACAAATGAATATTCAGTCACATATAAATATACTTTCCTTCGTGTCCCACTCAGTTTATGCTATTCTACTTCAGTGGGATTTATCATTAGCTCAATCACTGGAGACACTAATCTGCCAAGGTCGAAGCTGAATCGTACTAACGCACACAAAGTCCACACATTAGAATAATTTTCATTACTCTACGCTTCTTTTCAGCCTTTCGTGTCCCCGTTCCATGTTTTTTCGAGACATGTTGCTGCCGTCCAAATTCAAAATGAGCTCATAATTTTTCTTGGAACGCATGTCATTCAGTTGTTGAGCACATTTCCAGTGTTTCATTAGCATCACACACTTTTTTTTTTTTTTTTCCAGGTTCACAAAGTTGTGTTGGCCTCCTGTAGCCCCTACTTCAGAGCCATGTTTACCAGCAGCTTCAAGGAGTGTCACGCTTCGGAGGTCACCCTGCGTGATGTCTGCCCTGAGGTGGTCGGGAGACTTATTGACTTTGCCTACACCTCTCACATCACAGTGGGAGAAAAGTGTGTATTGCATGTTCTTTTGGCTGCTATGAGGTAAACATACTTTAGACCCAGGCCACTGTGTTAAGTCATATTTTGAGGTGAAGACTGTTTAAACGCTCCTCTGCTTCTGTTACGTTCTACAAGGTATCAGATTGAGGATGTGGCAAAGGCATGCTGCGATTACCTGATTAAACACCTAGAGCCAGCTAACGTCATTGGCATCTCCCGCTTCGCTGAGGAGATCGGTTGCACAGAACTGCATCAACAGAGCCGGGAGTACATCAATACACACTTCAGTGAGGTAAGAGCAGATGCAACGGCATGGACATGCAGTTATTATTATTATTATTATGAGAAACGGTATTATTTCCTGTCAAATTATTCTCACGTAGCTAAAACGTTGAGCGTTTAAAATGCTAAAGTGCAATACTCACGGTTGTCCCAGGTTACTCTTATACACCACTGCACCCATGTGGTGGTTTATGTGCTACCAGTGGAAATAAACTTAGAAGATTAGAACCTGATTGTTGCCACTGTTGTTGAGGGCAGAACCTTTGCTTTTAAAAATGGGACTTTTCAACTGGTAGGAATGCTGCTACCACAGTCCTGACCAATGTTTGTTAGTTTTTTTTAACCTTCTTCCTGCTTAAGAGAGCAAAACTTTGTGGAGATTATCTAGACTATCTACCATGACTTTGCTGGCCATTGAGAGGTCACGGGGGAACGTCACCTGATTTAGCAACATCACCAAAATGTGCGTCTGGGAATGGATAGGACCAGAGGGCCTATTTTCATCCACTTCTGTACTTATCAGCCGAGCATATATCTGAGCGTTGGGTGCAACGGCCATACTTGGGTGCATTAAAATGCCCCTCTTAACATCTCTTTTTTTCTCAGAGAGACATCTGGACAACACCTCGTGAAGCGGCACCTTTCCTATGTGGGTGCACTGGCATAGCAGGCTAAATTCCACCCAAGGGTGGAGAGCATGAGAACAAGTCCAATC